>ML415228.1:236490-310637 GCA_005239525.1 Nicotiana knightiana
AGTAAATTTTGTAATTCTGAGTTATTAGATATACCTGGTCTCGTTTCGAGAGATTCATTAGGAGTATCTCCTCTTCCTGAGCTTGCCAACCCAGATTGGATTTTCCATGGTGATGGTATTATTGGGGGTGGCGTCGGTGGTGTAGGTAACGCTGCCGGTAATCCCCTCGCAATTCTTGCAAAGCTTGGCTCACATACTCTGCAATCATTTGCTTTACATGATCTTGTTCCACCGTTTGATCATTATCACCATTGTTGTTATTGGATCTTTCTGGGGATTGTTCCCTTGAACCACGTGGGGTTCCTGAAGGCGATGGAACTGGGGTTCCATTCCTTTGCTGGTTGTTGCCGTTGGAGTTTGACATAGTTCAGAGGATATCACTTGAAAAGCAAACAAAGATTATCATATTCCCGGTAACGGAACCAATTTGTTTAACCAAAGAATTAGATACTTTGACTAAAGTTATCTCTAGGATGAACGCGGGTTACTGACAATCAAAGAAATCGAGAGAAAATGAATAATAGACAATATTGCAGCAATATAGAAAAGCAAAGTAGATTGTATTCGAGAATCATATGCCTTTACAAGCTGTATTCCCCTCCCTTATATAGGAGATTCCTGATATAACGTACAACTCTTGCTATGGTTGCCCATTAATGACTAATTATGACATTAATGAGGCGTTACAAAGGATAACGGTAATTAGGGTACGGTTACATAACGTACGAGTAATCAATTGTGGGTTCTTGAATCTGCCCGTAGCTTTGTCCAGATTCATTCTGACCGTGTCTCTTCCCTGTTTTGATCAGTTGAGTTTCCCGTGGCTGATAAGCTCGAGGGTTTATTGAATCGTGCCTCTTTGTTTCGTATCTCTTCAAAGAATCACATCTAGCTGTCGCGTTCTCCTGTGTCCACATAACTGGCTGAGTTGTCAAGAGTTGGCTTACGTGTGAAACTCTTTTTTACCAATACAACCTAGCATGTGCGTCACCTCAAAAATGGTGAAACGATGTAAAAATACAGGGTTTTATACCCTCTGGACAAGATTTACAATCATTACTTACCTTAAACCAGACAAAAATCTACTCTGAAATGCCCTTGCTGCTCAACCCGACCTCAAATCGCCCCGAATCTATCCAAAATCAGTATCATGACGTTAATACATGCTAAAGAAACAAAGCCCACACGACAATTATCAAATTAAATCAAAAATCCTGAAAATTGGCCAAACCCGACCCCCAGACCCACGCCTCAGAATTTGATAAAAATTACAAAACTAAAATCCTCGTTCACTCACGAGTCTACCCATATCAACTCCATTATAATCCGACATCAAATGGCCATCCGAATCCCCAAAATCTACACTCCCATTCTCTTCCATTTTTCTCCAATTTTCCACCCCAAATTCCCAATTTAGTTGATAAAAATTAAGGTACAATCTTAGAATTTAGCCAAAACTAAGTGAAGAACACTTACCCCAATCACTGCTCTGAAATTTTCTCTAAAATCGCCTTCTCCCGAGCTCACTATTGAATTTTGGAATTATAGACTCAAATCCTCGATTTTTGAATTTAATATTGCTGCGCAGATTTTCTTCTTCGCGAACGCGGCCGTCCTCTCTCAGTCGCGTAGACCAACCCAAATTGACTTTCCACTTTACTCTTCGCGAACGCAAGAACTGCTTCACGAACGCGATGCTTTACCAACTCACAACTTCGCGAACGCGACCCTCACCTCGCGAACATGTAAACCAAGAACCTGGGGTCCCCATCTTCCTCACTCCTCTTCGCGAACACGACACCACACACGTGTTCGCGATGCAAACATTGCCTTACCCTTCGCGTTTACGTTCGCGTTCGCGTCCTATCCTTCGCGAACGCATAGAACAAAAACTCACCATCTCATAAACATTCTTCGCGAACGTGAGGCCCCTCTCGCGAATGCGAAAGAGGAAACTAGAAACAAAGTTCTGCAGCTGATCAACTATCTCACAAAGGCCAAAATGATCCCTTAACCACCAGAAACTTAACCGAGGCCCTCGGGACCTCGATCAAACATACTGACTCATGACATATCATCCCACGAACTTAGTTGATCCCTCGGAACACTCAAAACAGCATAAGAACACCAAATTAACCTAAAATTCAAGATTAAGGATTTCTAAACTTTTGAAATCCGCCAACGATGCCGAAACCAACCAAACCACGCCCAAATTACCTGAAATTTTGCACACACATCACAAACGAAACTACTAACTTATTCCAACTTCCGGAATTCCATTCCGACCCTGATATCTAATTTTCCACTGTCGACCAGAAATCGCCAAAAATCCATTTTCGCCAATTCAAGCCTAATTCTACCACGGACTTCCGAATAACATTCTGAACCCACTCCTAAGTCTGAAATCACCTAACGAAGTTATCCGAACAATAAAAACTCTATTCCGAGATCATTTACATATAAGTCTACTTCCGATTAACTTTTCCAACTAATTAACCAACTTAAGAGACTAAGTGTCTTATTTCTCTCCACAATCACTCTAAACCCGAGCCAACCAACCCAACACGACATAAAAGAACTGAACCACACATAATGAAGCAGAAATGGGGGAAACGGGGCTAGAACTCTCAGAACGACCGATCGGGTCGTTACATTCTCCCCCTCTTAAACAAGTGTTCGTCCTCGAACGAGTCTAGAAACATACCTGGAGTCTCAAATAGGTGTGGATATCTGCTCTGTATCTCCCGCCCGGTCTCCCAGGTGGCCTCCTCCACCGGCTGCCCTCTCCACTGCACCTTAACTGAAGCTATATCCTTTGACCTCAACCTTCGGACCTGTCGACCCAAAATAGTTAGTGGCTCCACATCATAAGTCATATCATCCTATAGTTGAACCGTGCTAAAGTCCAAAACATGGGACGGGTCACCAACATACTTCCGAAGCATGGAAACATGAAACACCGGATGCACACTCGACAAGCTGGTGGCAAAGCAAGTCTATAAGCCACCTCCCCTACCCTCTGAAGCACCTCAAAAGGTCCAATAAACCGGGGGCTCAACTTGCCCCTCTTCCCAAAACGCATAACACCCTTCATGGGTGACACCTTCAGCAGAACCTTCTCCCCAACCATGAAAGGTACATCACGGACCTTCCTGTCCGCATAACTCTTCTGTCTAGACTGCACCGTGCGAAGCCGATCCTGAATCATATTCGACTTATCTAAAGCATCCTGCACCAAATCTGTACCCAAAAGTCTAGCCTCACCTGACTCAAACCAACCGACCGGAGATCTACACCTTCTCCCATATAAAGCCTCGTACGGAGCATACTCGACTGATAACTATTATTATATGTAAACTCCGCGAGTGGCAGAAATTGGTCACATGAACCCCCAAAATCAATGACACAAGCGCGTAACATGTCCTCCAATATCTGAATAGTGCGATTGGACTGCCCATCCGTATGAGGGTGAAAAGTTGTGCTCAACTCGAATTGAATACCCAACTCTCTCTGCACGGCCCTCCAAAACTGCGATGTGAACTGAGTACCTCTATCAGAAATGATGGAAATTGGAACACCATGCAGTCGAACAATCTCCCGGATATAAATCTCAGCTAACCGCTCTGAAGATTAAGTAGTACCAACAGGAATAAAGTGCCCGGACTTGGCCAGCCGGTCCACAATAACCTAAATAGCATCGAACTTCCTCGAAGTCTATGGGAGTCCAACTACAAAGTCCATGGTGATTCGCTCCCACTTCCACTCCGGAATATCCAACATCTGAAGCAATCCACCTGGCCTCTGGTGCTCATACTTGACCTGCTGACAGTTGAGACACCCAGCTACAAATCCAACAATATCTTTCTTCATCCGCCTCCACCAATAATGCTTTCTCAGATCCTGATACATCTTCGCAGCACCCGAATGGCTAGAATACCGCGAGCTGTGGGCCTCCTCAAGAATGAACTCCCAAAGCCTATCTACATTAGGCACACATATCCGACCATGCATCCTCATCACAGCATCATCACCAATAGCTACATCCCTGGCATAACCTCGTCGGACCTTATCCTGAAGAACAAGCAAGTGTGGGTCATCATACTGGCGCTCTCTGATACGGTCATAAAGAGAAGACCTAGAGACTACGCAAGCCAATACCCGACTGGGCTCTGATATATCCAATCTCACAAACTGGCCCGCTAAGTCCTGAACATCAAGTGCTAAAGGTCTCTCTACTTCTGGAAGATATGCTAGACTCCCCAAACTCTCTGCTCGGTGACTCAAGGCCTCGGCCACTACATTGGCCTTCCCCGGATGGTATGGAATAGTGATATCAAAGTCCTTGAGAAGTTCCAACCATCTCTATTGATGCAAATTCAGATCTTTCTGCTTAAACAGATGCTGCAGACTACGATGATCAGTAAAAACCTCACAATGAACCCCATACAAATAATGACGCCAAATCTTCAAGGTGTGAACAATGGCGGCTAACTCAAGATCATGCACTGGATAATTCTTCTCATGGGTATTCAATTAGCGCGAGGCATAGGCAATCACCCTACCCTCCTACATCAAGACATAGCCAATGCCTATCCTCGAAGCATCACAATACACGGTATAAGAACCTGAAACTGATGGAAATACTAACACTGGAGTTGTGGTCAAAGCAGCCTTGAGCTTCTGAAAGCTCTCCTCACACTCGTCCGACCACCTGAACGGAGCACCCTTCTGGGTCAATTTGGTTAAGGACAAAGCAATAGAAGAAAACCCCTCCACAAAGCGACGGTAATAGCCCGCCAAACCAAGGAAGCTCCTAATCTCTATAGCTGAGGACGGTCTGGGACAACTCTGCACCGCCTCTATCTTCTTCGGATATACCTGAATACCCTCACTGGACACCACGTGCCCCAAGAAAGCTACTGAGCCAAGCCAAAAATCACACTTGGAGAAATTTGCATAAAGCTTCTCCTCCCTCAATCTCTGCAATACAACTCTCAAATGCTGAGCATGCTCCTCCTGGCTATGAGAGCACACCAGGATGTCATAAATGAACACAATAATGAAGGAATCCAAGTATGGCTGAAATACGTTGTTCATCAGATGCATGAATGTTGTTGGGGAATTGGTCAGCTCAAAAGATATCACCAAAAACTCATAATGGCCGTGACGGGTCCTGAAAGCCGTCTTAGGAATATCGGAATCCCGAATATTCAGCTGATGATACCCGTATCTCAAATCAATCTTAGAGAACACCCTAGCTCCCTGAAGCTGGTCAAACAAATCATCAATAGGAGGCAAAGGATACTTATTCTTGACTGTAACCTTGTTCAACTGCTTGTAGTCAATACACATTCTCATGGAACCATCCTTCTTCTTCACAAACAACATCGGTGCACCCCAAGGCGACACACTAGGCCGAATGAACCCCTTATCTAGGAGTTCCTGAAGCTGCTCTTTCAATTCTTTCAATTTCGTTGGTGCCATACGATACGGTGGAATAGGAATAGGCTGAGTGCCTGGCACCAAATAAATACCAAAATAAATATCCCTGTCGGGCGGCATGCCCGGTAGGTCTGCAGGAAACACATCTAGAAAATCACAGACCAGCGGAACAGAATCAATAGTGGGAGTCTCTGCACTGACATCCCTCACAAAATCCAAGTAAGATAGACATCATTTCTCCACCATGCGCTGAGCCTTCAGGTATGAAATCACCCTACTAGGCACATAATCAATGGAACCTCTCCACTCAACCCTCGGAAATCCCGGCATCGCTAAGGTCACAGTCTTAGCATGACATGGAGATAGCCAATCCATGCCCAATATCACATCGAAGTCAACCATACTAAGGAATAACAAGTTCCTCGAGTCTCTAGACCCCCAATAGACACCACACATGACCGATACACACTGTCCACAACAACAGTATCGCCCACGGACATAGACACGTGAAAAGCTGTAACTAAAGACACACGCGGTCTATCCAGAAAATCGGAAAAATATGATGAGACATATGAATATGTGGAACCAGGATCAAATAAGACTGAGGCATCTCGGTGACAAACTGAAACAATACATGTGATCACCGCATCTGAAGCCATAGCCTCTGGTCTGGCTGGAAGTGCATAAAAACGGGCATGACCTCCACCTGATCGATGTCACGACCCAAATCCCAATTTAGGTCGCGATGGCGCCCAACTTCGATGTTAGGCAAGCCAACTTTAATTTACTAATGACCCTTTTTTAACTTATAAAATAATTCACCATACTTAAGAGGTTTTTCTTTCAAAAGCATTAGTTTGAAGTAAATTAGTGACTTAAACGACCAAAGTGAGCAATAAATATAGTAATCACCACCATCATTACAACCCAAAGAATAGAATATCCACTATGTGGGCATGCTAGGAACTGGAATCACAGGTCTACGGGGATCTACTAGAAACTAGTATCCAAAAGAAAGTACAAGTTTCCCTACTGTCTGAAGAAATAGTACAGACATAATAAAAGAAAAGAGGAACTCTAGGGTGTTGCCTGAGATAAGCGTCAAGGAAATCAGCTCACCGAGAAGTCCATGCCCACTATACGTCACGGACGAGCGCCGAATGAATACCCAGATGCACCTGCCTCAAAATCTGTACAATTAAGTACAAAAGCGTAGAATGAGTACATAAACAGATATGTACCCAGTGAGTATCCCGCCTAATCTCGAAGAAGTAATGACGAGAGGTAGATGTGATACTTACTAGGGTCGACATTTTTAAATGACATAATTTAATAGGAACTAGGCAGGCAAAACAGTCATAGAAATCACAAAGATCTAAATTATCAAGTATAGTTGTAATTACCTTTGCATGTCAAATTTCACTAGCATATAATGTACTAAATTCCCTTTTCACATGAAACAGTTTATACAATTACAACAAATTCTCAGTAAATCATATAGCACATAATAGGCCGGAAGCGTACAGTCGAAGCTTCGCAAAAATTAATGTGCACTGCCGAGGGTCGAACGGCTCGAACCATAGATGCATCTATTACCCCGCTCGCGAATCGAACATGCGAAGCGGTTGACATAATAGTAGGGCTATTCCGCTCACGAATCATACGTGTGACTAGGGTGACGCATACATACATAAAATTATCAATATCAAGGAGTTAACAGAGATTATACTTTAAGGCAAGAACTTAAGAAATATAATATGGAACAAAACTTCCTAATATTCTCATGCCAATTCAAGGATAATAAGCAAATCAAAATACGTTTAGGAATACATGTAAGGCACATATAAGCATGCTCGTGAGTCCTAGAACTACCCAACATAACATAGTAGTAGCTACGCACGGACTCTCGTCACTTCGTGCGTGCGTAGCCCCTGCAAATAAGGACATGCAATTATTTATAATCACCTATGGGGACAACTCCCTCTTACAAGGTTAGAAAGGAGACTCACCTTGTGTCGAACCTACTCTCCGGGTCAAGAACGCGCCCGAAACTCCAAACTCGTCACCCAAGGACTCGAAACTAGCCAAATGTTACATAAATACATCAATTTATGCTCAAAAGTATGGAATTTCCCTATTTAGTTAACCAATTTAGCCTATTTTGTAATATCTCAAAATACACCCTCGGGCCCACGTGCTCGTATTCCAGAAATTTCCGAAAGAAACACTTACCCATAGCCTAAGGATCGTTAATATATAGTTTTTGTATGATTCCATGACAAATTTCGTGGTAATTTTCCAAATTTTCATAAAACCTAGGTTTTCACTCTAACCCATGATTTTCCACTAATTAGGAGGTTAATCTACCTAGGATTTCATGTATTAAACTAACATTGGAGTAGAAATCACTTACCTTTCAGTAGCTAGGTGGATTGGCCCTTTCCCAAGCTCCCTAAGTCGACAATGGTAGAAGAAAAATGGATAAAATGAACTTTTACCGTGTTTAAAAGAACACATTTCCTGATAGTGGTTCCGCACCTGCAGCTCGAGGACCACACCTGCGGAAATGGACGAGGAAGCGTGGGCCCACACCTGCGGAGAGGAGACCGCACTCGCAGCTCCGCTCCTGCGGAACTTTGTCCGCACCTGCGAGAAATGGGCTGCCCACTGGGGGTCTCACCTACGAGGCTGGGACCGCAGAAGTGGTCCCGCACCTGCGACTGGGCAACCGCACCTGGTCACACCAGAACAGGTGCACCAGCAGCTATTTCAGCTGGTTTTTGGCCTCGTCTGGTGTCCGGGAGGCATCTGGGCCCACCCGAGCCCCCGTCCAAATATACCAACAAGTCCCAAATCATAATACGGACTCGTTCGAGCCTTCGAAACACTAAAAACAACACTAAAACTCAAAATCACATCCCAAAACCCCTAGAATCATAACTTGAGAACTTCAAGTTCTTGAATTCCCTAACAATGCGCCGAACTGACCTATACTACTCGGAATGATACCAAATTTTGCAAGCAAGTCATAAATGACATAACGGAACTATCCCCCGTCTCGAAATTCTGTTCGGACCTCGCTAACACAAAGATGCATTCCAAACTAAATTTCAAACTTAAGGAAACTCAAATTTTGATATTGGGCGTCAAAACGCCCCCGGATCATCCAAAACCCATTCCGAACATACGCCCAAGTCCAAAATCATCATACGAAGCTACCGGAACCATCGAAACTCAATTCCGAGGTCGTTTACTCAAAATGTTGACCGGAGTCAAACTTTGGCCTTAAAGGCCAACCTTAAGGAACCAAGTGTTTCTATACCACTCTAAACGATTCTGAATCCCGAACCAAACGTGCCCAAAAGTCATAAATCATAATAAGCCGCTACAGAAAGTATCATTTAGGAGAATGGGGTCCTGATACGTGAAATGACCGGTCAGGTCGTTAAATTCTCCACCTCTTAAACAAACGTTCGTCCTCGAACGGTTCTAGAATCATACCTGAAGTGCTGAATAAATGTGGATATATGCTCTGCATGTCCTCCTCGGACTCCCAGGTTGCCTCCTCGACTGGTTGGCCCCTCCACTGGACCTTCACAGCAGAAACTCTCTTGGACCTCAACTGGCGATCCTGCCTATCAATAATAGCAACTGGCTCCTCCTCGTAGCCCAACCTCTCATCCAACTGAATAGTGTTGAAATCAACCACGTGAGAGAAGTCGGCGTGGTACATCCGGAGCATGGATACATGAAAAACTGGATGAACTCCGGACAAACTGGGAGGTAAAGCTAGCTCATAAGCAACCTCCCCAACTCGCCTCAACACCTAGAAGGGACCTATAAACCTTGGGCTCAGCTTGACCTTCTTCCCGAACCTCATAATACCCTTCATCGGCGATACTTTCAACAGAACCATATCTCCCTCTATAAATGATACATCACGCGCCTTCTGATCCGCGTAACTCTTCTGTCTGAAATGTGTTGTGCGAAGCCTCTCCTAAATCAACTTCACTTTCTCTAAAGCATCACTCACCACGTCGGTGCTATATAACTTAGCCTCGCCAGGCTCAAACCACCCAATGGGAGAACGACATCGCCGACCATACAAAGCCTCAAATGGAGCCATTTCGATGCTGGATTGGTAACTATTATTGTAAGCAAACTCAGCCAAAGGCAAGAACTGGTCCCACTGACCTCCGAAGTCAATCACACATGCCCTGAGCATGTCCTCCAATATCTGAACCGTACGCTCCGACTGACCATCAGTCTGAGGGTGAAATGTTATGCTGAGATCTATCTGGGTACCCATCTCACTATGCAATGCTCTCTAGAAGTGCGAGGTGAACTGAGGACTTCAATCTGATACAATGGACACCGGCACACTGTGCAACCGGACTATCTCCCGAATGTAGATCTATGCCAACCTCCCAGAAGTATATGTAGTATCCACTGGAATGAAATGCGCCGATTTGGTCAACCTATCCACAATGACCCAAACCGAGTCAACCTTCCGCAAAGTTTGAGGTAACCCAACCGCGAAGTCCATAGTGATGCGCTCCCACTACCACTCGGGAATGGGCATCTACTGAAGTAGGCCTCCTGGCCTCTGGTGCTCACACTTAACCTGCTGGCAATTAAGACACCTAGCCACATACTCCACAATGTCCTTCTTCATCTGCCTCCACCAGTAATGCTGCTTCAAATCACGATTCGTAGCACCAGGATGAACAGAGTACTGTGAACTGTGTGCCTCCTCTAGAATCCTCTCTCTCAGGACATCGACATTAGGAACACATAAACGACCCTGAAGTCTCAGAACACCATCCTCGCCAATAGTAACCTTCTTGGCACAAACCTGAACCACTGTCTCCCGAAGCTCTGCCAAGCACGGATCATCAAACTGCCGAGCCTTAATTTCACCCAATAACGAAGACTGAGCAACCACATGTGCTAGAACTCGATGAGGCTCTGAAAGGTCTAATCTCACTAGGCGTTTAGCCAAGGACTGAATGTCAAAGGCTAGAGGTCTCTCCTCTGCTGAAATATAAGCCAAGCTACCCATACTCTCCGCCTTCCTGCTTAAAGCATCTGCTACCACATTCGCCTTGGTCGGATGATAAAGAATGGTGATGTCATAATCCTTCAGCAACTCAAGCCACATCCGCTGCCTCAAATTAAGATCCCTATGTTTGAACAAGTGATGTAAGCTGCGGTGATCTATATAAACCTCACAGGACACCCCATGCAAATAGTGCCTCCAAATCTTAAGAGCATGAACAATCGCCGCCAACTCCAAATCGTGCACATGATAATTCTTCTCATGAACCTTTAGCTGGAGCGAAGCATAAGCAATAAGTCTCCCTTCCTGCATCAACACACACCCCAAGCCAATGCGTGAAGCGCCGCAATATACTATATACATCCCAGAACTGAAAGGCAATACCAGGACTGGTGCTGAGGTCAATGTTGTCTTGAGCTTATGAAAGCTCGCCTCACACTCGTCGGACCATCAGAACCGGGAATTCTTCTGAGTCAATCTAGTCAGTGGGGCTGCAACAGATGAAAAGCCCTTCACAAATCCCCGGTAGTAGCCTGCTAGACCCAAGAAACTCCTTATCTCTATAGCTGAAGTAGGACGTGGAAAACTCTGAACTGCCTCAATCTTCTTAGGATCAACCTTGATACCATCTCCGGATACCACATGTCCCAAGAACGCCACAGAATCCAACCAAAACTCACACTTGGAGAACTTAGCATATAGCTTCTATTCTCGCAAAGTCTGGAGCACCACTCTCAAATGCTGCTCGTGCTCTCCTAGGCTACATGAGTAAATCAGAATGTCATTAATGAAGACAATGACAAAAGAATCAATGTACGGCCTGAACACCCTGCTCATCAAGTCCATAAATGTTGCTGGGGCATTATTCAAGCCGAAGGACATCACCAGGAACTCATATGTCCATATCTCGTACAAAAAGCAGTCTTCGGAACATCTGAGGCCCGAATCCTCAACTGATGATATTCTGATCTAATCTTAGAAAACACCCGGGCACCCTGCAACTGGTCAAACAAATCATCGATGCGCGGCAAAGGATATTTGTTCTTAATGGTGACCTTGTTCAACTGGCAGTAGTCAATACACATCTGCATAGTCCCATCCTTCTTCTTCAATAATAAAACTGGGGCATCCCACAACGACACACTCGGCCTAATAAACTCGTTATCTAACAACTCCTTAAGATGCTCCTTCAACTTTTTGGAGCCATACGATACGAAGGAATAGATATAGGCTAGGTGCTTGGACACTAAATCAATGCAGAAAGCAATATCACGATCCGGAGGCATGCCTGGAAGGTCTGAAGGAAATACATCAGCAAACTCTCGAACCACTGGAACTGAATCAATCATCGGAGACTCGGCGGTGGTGTCCCGCACACACGCAAGATAGGCCAGACAACCCTTCTCGAACATATGTCGAGCCTTCAGGAATGAAACAACCCGGCTGGCTGCACTAACTGAGGAACCTCTCCACTCCATCCTAGGCGACTCGGGCATGGCTAAGGTAATTGTCTTGGCATGGAAATCTAGCACGGCATGATAAGGAGATAACCAATCCATGCCTAAAATAACCTCAAAATCAACCATGTCGAGCAATAGAAGGTATGCTCTGGTCTCGAACCCACAAAATAAAATCACACAGGACTGATAAATCTAGTCTACAACCATAGAATCGCTTATGGGAGTGGACACATAAATAGGAGTACCCAAGAACTCGCGAGGAACATCCAGTAAACAAGCAAATAAGGCTGACACATATGAATAGGTGGATCCTGTATCAAATAACACTGATGCATCTCTACCACCTACTGAAATAGTACCTGTGATCACGGCATCTGAGGCCACTGCATCTGATCGGGCCGGAATAGCATAGAATCTAGCTGGAGCACTAGATGACCGACCTCCACTGGAATGAATAGGGGCCGACAGAGCTCCCCCTGCCTGGCCTCCACCTATGGGATGACCTTTACCAGTCTGCCCTCCACCTCTGGGTGGGCGAACCGCCGGTGCTGAAAGCGTAGGTCGATAGCTCTGCTGAACGGCCTTGCCTTGAAGCCTGGGAATATGTCCTGGATCCCCACACTCATAACATCTAGCTGGTGGCATGGCCTTCTGCCATGAAGAAGGACCCTGGATAGCTAGGGGGCGGTGAGAACCCTTCAGCATGGCACTGAAGTAAGGACTAGAAGACCCCTGATGACCGGAATACCCGCCTGAGGAACCCTGAATGGCTGGTGGACAGTAGGAACTCTCTGGCATGGCGCTGAAATAGGGCCTCACTGGAGCACCACGGGGAGGTGGTGGAGGAGCTAAATATGGAGGCCTGCTAGGCTGGCCTCTACCGGACTGACCTCTACCCCTAACTGGGGCACCTCTGAAATCTCTTGAAAATCTAGCTCTCTTATTATGTTGACCCTGTTCTCTGCCCCTCGAATGATAACCCTCAATCTGGCGAGCTATCTCGACCACAAGATGATAGGGAGTCCCCATCTCCATCTCTCGGGACATGTTGGCCCTAATACCTGAGTGCAACCCAGCTACAAATATCCGCACTCTCTCACCATCAGTAGGAAGTATCATAAGGGCATGACGATACAACTCAGAAAACCTGGCCTCGTAGTCTGTCACTGACATATGCCCTTGCTCCAGCTGCTCAAACTGATATCGCAGCTCTTCCCTCTCAGAGGGTGGAATATAACTGTCCAGGAATAGCTGAGTGAACTGCTCCCAAGTGATGGAAGGGGAACCTGCCAGTCTACCCAGGATATAGGACTGCCACCATCTGTGGGCCCTGCCCTCAAGCTGAAAAGTAGTGAAGTCAACTCCATGGGACTCCAGTATCCTCATGTTGTGTAGTTTGTCCCTGCACCTATCAATAAAGTCTTGGGCATCCTCGCCCTTCTCTCCTCCGAAGATAGGAGGGTGCAATCGGGTCCATCTATCCAGTAACTTCTACGGATCACCGTCCGCAGCTGGTCTGAGCTCAAGTGCTGCTGCTACCGGCTTGGCTCCACCTACGGTCAGTGTACCTAGGGTCTGATAAACTGCTGCTGCATAGCCTGCGGCCTGGGCAGTAGGGGTCTGAGCTCCCCCTCCTGCCTGAGATGTGCCAGGATCCGCTGGAAATAAACCAGCCTGCGTCATAGTTGTCCATAAATCTCATCATATGGCCCATGACCTCCTGGAAGCCTGGCGGCGTCATAAAGTCTACTGGGACAGGATCTGCTGGGGACACCTCGCCCTGCCCCTCTGTGATAGGATCCTCTGTCGGATCCGCTGGATGTTCCACTGGAACAGCTCTGGGACACCCTCGCCCCCTACCTCGGGTCGGTGCCCTCCCCCGGCCTCTGCCACAGCCTCGGACGGCGGGGGTAGCAGCATCTCCCAGGTCTGGAACGTCTCGCGCGTGTCCTCACCATATGTGAGAGAATGGAAGAATAATATTTAGTAAACCATCAACTGCACTATAGAACATGAATAAAGAGAGGTTTCCTAACACCCTATAGCCTCCCGAAGATAAATACAGACGTCTCTGTATCGATCTGCAAGACTATATTAGGTTTTCCCGTGACTTGTGAGACCTACGTGAACCTAGAGCTCTAATACCATGTTGTCAAGACCCAAATACAAATTTAGGTCATGATGGCGCCCAACTTCGATGTCAGGCAAGCCAACTTTAATTTACTAGTGATCCCTTTTTAATTTATAAAATAATTCACCATACTTAAGATGTTTTTCTTTCAAAATCATAACTTTGAAGTAAATTAGTGACTTAAACGACCAAAGTGAGCAATAAATATAGTAATCTCCACCATCATTACAACCCAAAAGAATAGAATATCCACTACGTGGGCATGCCAGGAACTGGCATCACAGGTCTACGGGCATCTAATAGAAACTAGTATCCAAAAGAAAGTACAAGTTTCCCTTCTGTCTGAAGAAATAGTATAGACATAATAAAATAAAAAAGGAACTCCAGGGTGCTGCCTGAGATAAGCGTCAAGAAAAGCAGCTCACCGAGAAGTCCACACCCACTATACGTCAGGGACGAGCGCCGGATGAATACCCAGATGCACCTGCCTCAGAGCCTGTACAATTATGTACATAAGCGTAGCATGAGTACATAAACAGATATGTACCCAGTGAGTATCCCGCCTGATCTCGATGCAGTAGTGACACGGTCGCTTTATTGACTACATTTGGCTTTAAATTAATTTTAAATAAACTGTGTTTCATTTGGGCTTTCATGTTTTGCCTATGTCCATTTTTATTGTTGATGAGTTCATTAATCACAAACTAGGGTGAGTATTCCCAACCCTAGCTTACACTAACCAAGACGAGTATCCTCGACCTTAACTCGTGTGTCGCACCTAAGAGCCTACTCGAAGTTAATTAAATTCAACTTTTATTTTTTGTGAAAGAAATGAAACAAGATATGCCCTCGAGACTTTGCCATTTTTTTTACTTCTTTATTCTGAAGCGAGTATTCCCGACATCAGCTAAGACGAAAGTAATTTTTTTTTTGTTTAAAAAAAATTTTATAAATAAATGATATTATTGAATTTATTTAATGGCTAAAAAAGTTGATCAATATTTGAAGAAACAATAATTTTTCGCTTTATGTTTGAAACTTGACTAGACTATTATCATTGTTATCCTAAAAAAAGAATTTACTAACTTAAAAAAAGAAAACTACGTTATGGAATTAATCAAAGAAAAGTATTTTTTTTTATATTTGTAGATTGATGGTTCGTTTTCTAACTTGAGAAAATTATTTACAAATTCAAAATGAGTGTTGTATGGCTAATTGGAACAACTTTGCGATAATCATTATTACTAATTTAAAAGATGAGGTTAGTGCGAAAAAATTATTAACTTACATTGTTTAAAATTAAAAAAAAAATTAGACTTATGGGGTTATTAAAATGAGGCAGCAGCCCACCATTGGGCTTATGGAGTCAATGGGATCATGTCCAACCCAAATTTCTCATCACATTGATGTCCACATTAAAATCATTTTTTCATAAAAGAAACTCACATGCTAAATTATTATCTATGCTCTTTCATCTCCTTAATCAATTTAATTCTCAAGGACTAACATAATATTTCTACTCATTTACACCAACATGGGACTAATCAGACTACAAACTCATTAGTAACGTAAACACCTTAAGCATTTGAATCCACTTTCATAATTACAAATCGCAACTAATTATAAAAACTACAAAAAAGAAAAAGAAAAATGGTAATACTCTAATCTAAATAGAAGAACCATATTATAACATTATGTTGACTGTAATTTAAAGCATCAGAATATTTGAAGCTAGAAGTCATTCCCAATTAATTATACATGAACCTTAAAAGTAACTCACATAAAAAATCCAAAACTAAACAAATATGGTTAAAAATGAGGTCTTTATCTTTTCCTTGAACTAATAAAATTAACAAAATGCAATTTCAATCATATATATAAAAAAGAAAACGATAATTGAACTAATTTCTAACATATTTACATAACGATAACAGTAATATAACATTCATCTTGAAACAATATCAAATCTAACATGTTCCATCAACCAAACCGGGATCAAATTCTTCTTATTATCATCAAGAATCTACAATATATGAAAGTTACCTGGTTTGCAAAATGATAAAATACAGCAGTGCAGCAACAGAAATTCAGCAGCAAATAAAGTGGAAACATCAGCAACTCAAGTGTTAAGACAACCCAAAAAACTCAACAAAGATGCTTGAAACTAGTAGCTATCAACTTCACACATTGCCTAATGGGTATTTCTATTTTTGTGAGAGTTTTTGCACTCAAATAGTACTCACCAAGATCTGAAATTTCAGCTTGCTATATATATATATATATATATATATATTAAGCTGCTGATTTTACTCTCAAAGTTTGTGTTTTTAGTATGTAAAAAGTTCAGCACTTGTGTGGTAGATTGTATTTTTTTAGAGTGTAAGAGAGTGATCATAGTGTGGAAATACATCGTCTTTATATAGGAGAAAAAGGAATTTTCGGACAAATTTTGTTTGGCCAAAAATCTGTCCAAAACCATATTTTTGTTCAATGAACAACTTTTCCTCACCAAATATGGACAGGATTTTGGAGTATTATACTCCAAAACAGTCCTCAACAGTGAAAACAACCAAACAAAGGCCCTACACTCATGATCAAACATACCTATTCTTTAGCTTTTAACAAAATCAGTACCACCCTATTGATTTTGAACCAAAACAAACTAAAAAAAACTAACAATTGACAAAACAGAAACAAGACTTCAAATGGAACTAAAACTCAAACCAAATACGTTAAAACAGATTTGTGCAAACTAACCATATAAAGAATAACCAACTGAATTCACAAATTAATGCTAACAACAGAGATTAGACGAGCATTGCTAACAATCAGATGACGACGTCCAATAACTAAACAATTGATTGACTAAGTAAACGATTTAACTAATACACTAAATATCACGTTTAATCAATAATAATCAACTAAACTAAATAGATATAACTAATTAAATAAACCTAACTTGAAACTCTAATTAAAAAAACAACCAAAAATCAAAAAATTAGAAACTAAAATTAAAATCAGGAACCAACATATAACAACTAAAAAATCAGAAATTAAGATGAGGGAGATACCTAACGAGCGTGCTTGAACCTGTTCGAGCCATGAGGAGACGCCGGAGATGCCAAGAATCGGCTGTCCTACCACGGAACACTTATTTCATTTTGGTAGGCACCAAATTTAATGAACTTGGTGTCATACCAAAAGGAAATGAGTGTTCTTGGGTTGGAATTGGGCTACAACAAAGAAGGAGTGGTGTGGCAGCAATGGCGGGTCGCCGGTGAAGGTGGCTGGTCGGCGGCTACAAATGATAGAACTCAACACGATCTATCTGTTTATGTATGTATTACAGGGTGTGGGAGGTTAAATCTCGTCGGAATTGAGGATGGCGGCGGCTAGGGTTTTGTCAAACTTAGGTGGATTTGGTGATATTGAGGGAGATTTCAGAGATTTGGGGTTTTGGTATGGGTAAAGGATGAATAGAGGAGAAGATTGGTGTAATTTGGGTGTGTTTGAAGGACGGACGCCGCCGATGGGCGATTTTCGGCGGCGACAGTGGGCGGCGGTGGCAAGGAGTTTGAGAGAGTGGGGAGAGAGGAAAGAAAGAGAATAAGGGAAAAAATGGGGGAAATTTTTGGGTATTAAGGGCTTTAAGTAACTTGGGTGTGGATGATTTTGGACCATTAGATCAAGAGAGGTTTGATGCCTGAGATTGGATCTCTGATTTAATAAGTAAAATGGCGTAGTTTTAAGTCAAAACTACGTCGTTTTGAGCTCTTTCTTGGCCAACCACTTAATGGACCGGGTATGGACGAATTGGGCTCAAGTTTTGGGCCAATTTGGCTCAATTTTAATTAAAAATACAATAGCCAAATTCCTTAATCCCTAATCATCTTATTTAATCCTAGAAAATTATACAAGTAGAAAGAAAATCTTTTTGAGATATACAATTTAAAGATGCCAACTAATGTACACAAGTAAAACATAAAAAATACTTTTTGGTATTTTTAATAAAGAAATACAAAAATAAAAAGTGCACAAACAATTAAAAATCATCGAAATACTAGTATTTCTAGGGGAGTTAAAAGCATGCAAAAATTAGGTATTCACACTTACTAGGGTCAACATTTTTAAATGACATAATTTAATAGGAACTAGGCAGGCAAAACAGCCATAGAAATCACAAAGATATAAATTATCAAGTATAGTTGTAATTACCTTTGCATGTCAAATTTCACTAGCATATAATGTACTAAATTCCCTTTTTGACGTGAAACAGTTTATACAATTACAACAAATTTCCAGTAAATCATATAGCACATAATAGGCCGGAAGCGTACGGCTGAAGCGTTGCGAAAATAAATGTGCATTGCCGAGGGTCGAACGGCTCGAACCATAGATGCATCTAGTACCCCGCTCGCGAATCGAACATGCGACGCGTTTGACATAATAGTAGGGCTATTCCGCTCACGAATCATACGTGTGACGGGGGTGCTGCATACATACATAAAATTATCAATATCAAGGCCTCGACCGCGGCCTCGACCGGTCACGGGCCTAACTGGTGGCTGGTCGTCCTGTCCGGTAGTGCGTGTCCTCACCATCTGTGAGAGAATGAAACAACAGAAGTTTAGTTACCGAAATCAATAGATTCGCACGACAAGAATTCAAGAATGTGAGATTTTCCTAAGGGTTCTGCAGCTTATCGAAGATTAGTACAGACATCTCTGTACCGATATGCAAGGCTCTACTAAAGCTGCTCATGACTCGTGAGACCTATGTAACCTAGGCTCTGATACTAACTTGTCACGACCCTAAACCACCCGGTCGTGATGGCGCCTATCATGGAACTAGGCCATCCGACACATTTTCAGAATGATTCGACACTTCATAATAAAGGTGTTTTTAAAATATTAATTAATAAAACTCCATAGCATAAGTTTAAATAATAAGTGCAGAAGAAACAAAAGCCCGACATCAGTGTGTCAAAAGTCACAAGCGTCTAATAAAGGACTATCCGATAATAACTAAGACTATTACAGTCTGGAAAACACTAATATAGTCTGAGGAAGATAAGAGGGAGGAGAGCAAGGATGCGATTGCCATGCAGCTACCTTGCCGACTCCGAGTATTCGTGACGGATGGAAGAATCAGCACTCGCTATCACATCAAGAAATCCCTGGATCTACACACAAGGTGCAGGGAGTAATATGAGTACGCCAACTCAGTAAGTAATAAATATAAATAAAGACTAAGCAGTAAGAAACACATAAATCCACATCATGAAATCACAGTAAGTACAACATGCCTTCATAACAGTATATAAGTCAAATCCTCTCGCTTAAAACCAAATTTCAGTAAAAATCATTTGAAGATATTTTTCCAATAGTAAGAGTTTCAATGAAGTTTAGATTAAAAGTGATGAAAATCATAAATAGCTCCTTGGACAAAACATGTATCATAAACCGCCTCTCGGGCATAACATCACTCAGAATCAGCCCATCGGACAACCTCACAATCACTCATAATCAGTCCCCCGGGCACATCATGAATCAAGAACAGCCCCTCGGGAAACATTATATCACTCATTCAGAGTACCCGCACTCACTGGGGGTGTACAGACTCCGGAAGGGCTCCTACAACCCAAGCGCTATAACAAACCACCTCGTGGCATAATCAATCAGGCCCTCGGCCTCATAATCACAAATCAGTAACAACATGTTGCGGCGCAGCCCGATCCATAATATCCTCATAACACAGGCCCTCGGCCTTACTCGGTCAGAAACCTCTCAAGCCGCTCGGGCTATCAGTAAAAGAACAGGGTGCTCAGCCCAAAAATATCATTTTTATGCATCAAAACGGAGTAATAAAAACTGAGTTATGAAATTAGTAAACACAACATGACTGAGTATAGATCTTAAATCAAAAACAGCAAGTGGATAACAAGAAAAAACCTCTAAAGTGCAAACCGCTTTGGCACAAGTCCCAAATATGGCGTTTAGCCCAATTTATAGTAGTTCTTTATAAATACAATAGTAGCAAATAGTTTTTTGTCAAATACGCAAATTTATAGTTGCTGCGGGACGGACAAAGTTACAATCCCAATGGTGCATGCCCGCCCGCTCGTCACCTAGCATGCGCGTCACCTCAAAAATGGTGAAACGATGTGAAAATCTGGGGTTTCATACTCTCAGGACAAGATTTACAATCATTACTTACCTCAAATCGAACCAAAATCTACTCTGAAATGCCCTTGCTGCTCGACCCGGCCTCAAATCGCCCCGAATCCATCCAAAATCAGTATCATGATGTTAATACATGCTAAAGGAATAAAGCCCATGCAAAAATTAACAAATTAAATAAAAAATCCCAAAAATTGGCCAAACCCGGCCCCCAAGCCCACATCTCGGAATCTGATAAAAATTACAAAACTAAAATCCTCGTTCACTCATGAGTCTACCCATATAATTTCAAATTAAAATCCGACATCAAATGGCCATCCAAATCCCCAAAATCTACTCTCCCATTCTCTTCCATTTTTCTCCAATTTTCCACCCCAAATTTCCAATTTAGATGATAAAAATTAAGGTACAACCATGGAATTTAGCCAAAACTAAGTGAAGAACACTTACCCCAATTGCTTCTCTGAAAGTTCTCTCTAAAATCTCCTTCTCCCGAGCACTCTATTGAATTTTGGAATTATAGACTCAAATCCTCGATTTTGGAAGTTAATACTGCTGCCCAGATTTTCTTCTTCGCAAACGCAGCTGTCCTCTCCCATTTGCGTAGACCAAGCCAAATTGCCTTTCCAATTTACTCTTCGTGAATGCTACCCTGACCTCGCGAACGCGTACACCAAGAACCTGGGGTCCCCATCTGCCTCACTCCTCTTTGCGAACGCGACACCACACACACGTTCGCGATGCAAACACTGCCTTACCCTTCGCGTTCACGTCCTCTCCTTCGCGAATGCGTAGAAAAAAAACTCACCATCTCGTAAACTCTCTTCGCAAACACGAGGCCCTTCTCGCGAAAACGAAAGAGGAAACCAGAAACAGAGTTCTGCAGTTGATCAGTTATCTCACCAAGGCCAAAATGATCCATTAACCACCCGAAACTTACCCAAGGCCCTCGGGACCTCGACCAAACATGCCGACACATCACATATCATACCACGAACTTAGTCGAATCCGCGGAACACTCAAAACAACATCAAAACACCAAATTAACCTGAAATTCAAGCCTAAGGATTTCTAAACTTCTGAAATTTGCCAACGATGCCGAAACCAACCAAACCACGTCCGAATTACCTGAAATTTTGCACACACATCACAATCGACACTACGAACTTATTCCGACCCCACTATCTAATTTCCATTGCCGACCAGAAATCGCCAAAAATCCATTTTCGCCAATTCAAGCCTAATTCTACCACGGACCTCCGAATAACATTCCGAACCCTCTCCTAAGTCCGAAATCACCTGACAAAGCTATCTAAACAATAAAAACCCTATTCCGAGATCATTTACCTATAAGTCAACTTCCGGTTGACTTTTCAACTAATTAATCAACTTAAGAGACTAAGTGTCTCATTTCTCTCTACAATCACTCCGAACCTGAGCCAACCAACCCAACACAACATAAAAGAGCTAATAATACATAATGAAGCAGAAATGGGGAAAACGGGGCTAGAACCCTCGGAACGACTGATCGGATCGTTACAATCAACACTACCTAGGAGCTTTTACATCGATCACTGAGCCAAGAACTTATTCAGAAGACCCACGCTGGGTGGAAGCAATGAAGGCAAAGATTCAGGCCTTTGAAGAGAACAAAACATGAGAGATTGTTCAACTGCCACTAGGATAATATTCTTTAGGCTTCAAATGGGTCTTCAAGATTAAGTATCAAGCCAATGGTGCAGTAGAAGGATTTAAAGCAAGAGTTGTCGCAAAAAGGTATAATCAACAGGAAGGACTTGACTATCAAGAAACCTTCTCACCAATGGTGAAAATAATGATTGTTAGAGCAGTGAATTCCATGGCAGCTGCTCAAGGTCATCTTCGTGAAATGGATGTTTACAATGCCTAGGCGACCACTATCAGGAGGTGTACATGTAGCTCCCAGAAGGTTTTGCAAGCCAGGGGGAGAAAAAAGGATCAGTTTGTAGGCTTGTCAAATATTTATATGGACTAAATCAAGCTAGTAGACGATGGAATGTGAAGCTAACTAAAGCATCGATCAAGCAAGGTTTTGTACAAAGTAATATGGACTATTCCTTGTTCACAAGGAAGCAGGGGAGAAACATTGTGATCATCCTAGTATATGTGGATGATATGTTAGTCACAGGAAACAACTTGGAACTAATTCTTGCTACAAAAAAGGGACTTACAGAGAGACTTCAAAATAAAAGACCTTGGTGAGCTAAACTACTTCTTGGGGATTGAGTTCTGTAGGTCACAACAAGGAATCTTGATGAATCAGAGAAAATATTCTCTAGAACTCATTTCAGATGTGGGACTGAGTGCCTCCAAAGCAGTAAACACACCTCTTGACAGCAATAAAAAATTCACCAGTAAAGAATCAGATGATGTTGCAGGGGATAACACTGATGAGTTGTTTGAAGATAGAGAGCAATACCAAAGGCTGATTGGTAAACTGTTGTACCTGACATTAACCCGGCTTGATATTGCTTTTGTTGTGCAGACACTTATCATGCACATCTAAGAGGTCTCATTGGGAGGCAGCATTAAGAATTGTTAAGTACATTAAAAGGGGAACCGGGGAATTGGATATTGATGGGCAGTAGAAAGTGTAACAAAATTACTGCATATTGTGATGCAGACTGGGCATCATGTCCAAATACCAGAAAGTAAGTCACATGATTCATAGTGAAGCATGTTGATTCACTTATTTCTTGAAAGTCGAAGAAAGAAAATACTGTGTCAAAGAGCTCAGCAGAGTCTAAGTATAGAAGTATGGCTTCTACTGTGTCAGAATTTGTTTGGACGGTTGGATTGTTAAGGGAACTTGGAACTGAAATTGAAATGCTTGTTGAGTTATATTGTGACAGCAATGCAGCACTACAAATAGTTGTAGTGTATCATGAAAGAACAAAGCATATCGAGATAGACTGTCATTTCATTCGAGAAAAGATTAAACAAGGAATGATAAAGACTATTCATATCAATATAAGAGATCAGCTGACAGATATTCTTACAAAGGCTTTAGGTAGACCACAACACGAGTACCTGATGTCACCTACCAGCTTGAGGGGAGTATTGAAAGTGAAATTGGTTAAGTAACTATGGTCCAGCAACTGTAGTTAGTAACACTAACAGATCAGTTGTAGTTAGTAGTGTCAAGTGAGAATAGTTAGTTAGTTATAACTGTAATTAGAAGTGTCAAAAAAGGTCGGTTAATTATGTAGAGGATCACGTATATAAAGCCATATACAGTTGTTGAAATATTCATTCAGAGAATTTCCAAAAACTCAGTGTATAGCTAAATGCTTCATTCCCTCTATCTGAAACTAGTTCCCTTTTGATCTGCATGTGTTAGGGCTCACATAGATTGTGAGCCATGAGCCGATAATTGATTTTCTTCACAATATAGTACCTACAAATTATTGGTCGTAAAACCAGATTATTTTAAAATTATAATTTTGAATTATATCAACGACAGATAATTCCACCTTTTATATGGGATAGATAATCCCAAATTTTGATATGAATTTTATTTTGATTTAAGCTAATATAACAACCGAACACTAAATAAATTTAATCCGAAATTTATACTGAAATAACCCCTAATTTCGTAGCCAAACGACCCCTAAGGGTTTTCATTGTAGCTGAGTACACTGCAACCAAGATATACAAATATACGATCTTAAGCAATTAGAGGTATATGCCATTAGTCGTGTAGCTACATATAATGAAGGGCGGTCAATTGAACATCCTCCATCGAAAAAATTATATAGTATATATAAAAAATCATATTAAGTATATAAGTCAAAAATTACTAGTTATACATGCACATGTTTTAAATCTTTCAACATTTAAAAAAATTCTTAGCTTCATCACTATATGTCATAGGAGGGTGACCCTCTCGGGTTCCTTAGAGTTAGCTAGAGATTGACTCACTGATTTACTCAGCATTGATTGACTACTCGGAGAAACTTTTACTAGCAGGTGATCCTATTTTCACATCATTTTTAATTACTCATGTCAGCATTTCACTTTTGAGATTGACAAAAACCTTCTCTATTTTTTCCAAACCAGCTCATCCTTTTATTGCATCTTCGCATTTGAATAATGTAATGGTAAAATAAGTATTAAAAGAGGAGAGTTGTTGCTTTGGAATTAGTCGAACCTCCTTATATATATCATTTGGTTCCATAACTTAGTTTTTACAAGACTAGTGCGGATGAGGTAAGTGTATTGTGCAACTTTGATTTGAGGGAATATTTTTTAGTAAATACTAATGTTTGCTACATCTTTTTTCTAATAAATAATAATATTTGATGCGTGATTGTCCGATACAGGAATTGTGAGTGCCAATCACAAGGCCTGGGGTTTTTGGGGTGTGACAATCACAAATACATATTCTTTATATATATATATATATGTGTGTGTGTAATTGTGTATAATTAATATATAAATTATGTATGATTAAAAAAAGTAAATATTCAATATGACCGGCTATTTGTGCAAAGATCCTTCTTTTCCTAAAATGCCTAGATTGCCTAGTAAGTGGATGTTAATCTTCATTCATTCTTAGGAAGATTTTTGGCTTCCTTAAGGAAAGGAGGATTTCATACCAAATAAGAATATACATCTCATTAAGTATTAATCAAGGAGTAACTAAATATTATTTAGTAACTTTTTTTTATTTTTTCCTTAAATTCCTAAATTACCAAACGATTGTTAGTCATTATTATTTTCCTATTAAAGTTGTTAGACTCTTCGAAAAGAAATGAGAGCTATAGTATCTCCTGAAGTTGATAAACAACAACTGCAACTTTGTTTGGAAGAAATTAAAAGATGGCTAAATTGTGTAGTTTGTTATTTTCTATCCTGCTAGTTATGCTGATAGCATCAACAGGTCAGTTTCTTCTGTTCGTTTATTATTAAATATTAATATCAAAAGTCTATTGATCCAAAAATTTAAGTATACAAGTCTTTTTAAAGGTCGTTTAGTTAATGGGAGAAGGGATTATTATCTCGAAATAAAAATTATTTCATTACATATTTGGTATAAACTTTTTATTCAATATTAGTAATTCCAGGATTATATATTTATTAAAATTTTAATATTATTTTTATATAAACACTATGTGTTGATAATAATTTCTGGACAACTAATCCCAGTATAAATTAACAAAATTATGCATATGTCTTTCTCAAAAGCTTTTTTCCCATAGGCTTTTTTTAAGAAGACATGGTTAGAATTGAAAATAAAGGTTTAATTCAATTTATCTAGTTCAACAAAACACATATTTTATATTATGCTCCGTCCAATGAACTGAATATCTACTAATAAAAGTATATCTACTAAAAAGTTATGCCATTATAATCACTACATAATTTGTTCCCCAGCCAAACGATCCTTTAAAATTAGAATGCTTAATAATAATCATTCCCAATTCTCAGACATAAACAACTAATTTACTTTTATTGCTCTTTTTCGCCTCATACTTTATTTGTAACGAATCGATCGGTCGTTTTGTGTTATCGGACTCCGTTCCCCTAAATGAAACTTTTCATAGCGGCTTATTGTGACTTATAACTTGCGTGGACTGGTGGTCCGGGATTCGGAAGTGTTTAGAGTGCTATAGGAACATTTGATTCCTTAAGGTTGACCTTTAAGGTCAAGTTTGACTTCGGTCAACATTTTGGGTAAACGACCTCGGAATCGAGTTTCGTCGCTTCCGGTAGCTTCGTATGATGATTTCGGACCTGGGCGTATGTTCGGAATGGGTTTCTGATGACCCGGGAACGTTTCGACGCCCAATATTGAAATAAGAAGTTCCTTAAGTTCCTATTGTGGTTTGGGACGTGTTTTTGTGTTATCGAGGTCCGAACGGAATTTGAGACCAGAATAGTTCCGTTATGTCAATTATAACTTGCCTGCAAAATTTGATGTCATTCCGAGTAGTATAGGTTGGTTCGGCGCGTTGTTAGCGAAGTCTAGAAAACTTAGAGTTCCTAAGTTTGGTTCTAGGGGTTTTGAGGTGTGATTTTGAGTTTTAGCATTGTTTTGGATGTTCCGAAAGCTCGAGCGAGTCCGTATTATGATTTGAGACTTGTTGGTATATTTGGATGGGTGTTCGGGTGGGCCCAGGTGCCTCCCGGACACCACACGAGGCCAAAAATCAGCTGAAATAGATGCTGGTGCACCTGTTTTGGTGACACCGCAGGTGCGGCTGCCCAGTCGCAGGTGCAGGACCGCTCATGCGGTCCCAACCTCGCCGGTGCGGCCCCCCAGCGGGCAAGCCAATTCTCGCAGGTGTGGACAAAGTTCCGCAAGAGTGGAGCCGCAGGTGCGGGCCAAGGCCTCCTCGTCCATTTCTGCAGGTGCGAGACCGTAGGTGCAATCCTCGAGCCGCAGGTGCGGAAAGACTGTTCAAACAGTGTGTTTTTATACACGGGATTTAAGTCATTTTCCTTATCTTCTTCTTCTTCCTTGGGGCGATTTCCATCATTTTAGAGGGGCAAACGACCTGGTTATTGAAGGTAAGTAAATTCTACTCTAATATTAGGTTCATGCATGGATTACTAGCTTAATTAACTATCTAAATTAGAGAAAAATCGAGAATAGGGTAGTAACCTAGGGCTTTCGATAATTTGAGAATTTACCCGTGAATTAGCTATGAAATCAAGTAGAAATCGTATATTAATGATCCTTAGGCTATGGGTGAGTGTTTCCTTCGAGAATTATTAGAATCCGAGCATGCGGGCCCGGGGTCGGATTTTAAAATTTCTTCAAGAATGGTGAATTTGACTTAGTAGTAGGAGAATTTCCATACTTTGAGCATAAATTGATGATTTTGTATAACATTTGGCTAGTTTCGAGTCCTCGGATGTAGAGTCCGGAGTTTCAGGCGCGTTCTTGGTCCGGGAGTAGGTTCGACACGAGGTGAGTCTCCTTTCTAACCTTGTAAAAGGGAATTGTTCCCATAGGTGATTATAAATAATTGCATGTCCTTATTTGCGGGGGCTACGCACGCACAAAGTGACGAGAGTCCGTGCGTAGCTACTACTATGTTATGTTGGGTAGTTCTAAGACTCACGAGCATGCTTATATGTGCCTTACATGTATTCCTACACGTATTTTGAGTTTCTTATTATCCTTGATTTGGCATGAGAATATTCGGAAGTTGTGGTCCATGATATATTGCTTAGGTTGTTGCCTTAAAGAATAATCTCTGTTAATTCCCTAACAAATTGATAATTTTATGTATGTATGCGGCACAGCGTCACATGTATGATTCGTGAGCGGAATAGCCCTACTATTATGTCAATCGTGTCGCATGTTCGATTCGCGAGCGGGGTAATAGATACATCTATGGTTCGAGTCGTTCGACCCTCGGTAGTGCACATTTATAGTCGTTCGACCCTCGGTAATAGATGCATCTATGTTTCGGTCGTACGTTTCTGGCCTATTATGTGCTGTATGATTTACTGGGAATTTGTTGTAATTGTTTAAGTTGGTTCATGTTAATAAGGGAATTTAGTACATTATGTGCTAGTGAAATTTGACGTGCAAAGGTAAATACAACTATACTTGATGATTTATCTCTTTGTGATTTCTACGACTGTTATGTCTCCCTAGTTCCTACTAAATCATGTTATTTAGAAATGTTGACCCTAGTAAGTATCACCTCTACCTCTCGTCACCACCTCTTCGAGGTTAGGCGGGATACTCACTGGGTACATATTTGTTTATGTACTCATGCTGCACTTCTGTACTTAATTGTACAGGTCCTGGGGCTGGTGCGTCTGGCTATCAGACCGGAGCTTGATTCTGATCTCAGTTGGACCCGACTTCACGGTGAGCTACTTCTCCTGACGATCCTCGGCAGCACCTTGGAGTTCTCTTTTGCTTATTTCCTGTCTATTCCTTTCAGATAGTGGGATTTTGCATTATGTTTTGTATATTATATTAGTAAGCTCGTAGGACTTGTGACACTAGTTCCTGGAACACACGTAATTGTTATTTTGGTTTACGGGTCTGTATATATACATATTGGATCATTCCTCATCATGACTATTTTGATTAAAACTGGCTAATTACCCTTGTCAAATCATGTTTTAACTTTTAAAAATTGAGTATATTTCAAAGTGTTTAATCTAATAAGAAGGAACCTTTAGTAAATTAAGAGTCGGCTTGCCTGACCCCACTTTTGGGCCCCATCACGACCTCAGTTAGGATCTTGGGTCGTGACAAAATGGTATCAGAGCACAAGGTTCACGTAGGTCTCACAAGTCACGGAAAACCTAGTAGAGTCTTGCGGATCGGTATGAGACGTCTGTACTTATCTTCGGGAGGCTATAGGATGTTATGAAAACCTCTCCTTATTTTATTCTATCATGCAGTCAATGGTTTACTAAATTTCATTTTTCTATTCTCTCACAGATGGTGAGGACGCGTGCATCCGATGTTCCAGACCCGGGAGGGGCCCCTACCCCCGTTGTTCGGAGTTGTGGCAGAGGCCGGGGGAAGGAACTAGCCCGAGGTTGGGGACGGGGGCGTCCTAGAGCTATTCCAGTTGCACCACCAGATGACCCTACTATAGAGGAGCAAGGTGAGGTGCCCCTAGCAGATCCTGCTCCAGTGGACTTTATGACGGCGCTAGGGTTCCAGGAGATGATGGGCCGTATGATGCGATTCATGGACATTATGTCCCAGGCCGGTTTATTTCCAGTGGATCCTGCCACATCTTAGGCAGGAGAGGGAGCCCAGACCCCTACTGCCCAGGCTGTAGGCCAGACAGCAGCACTTCATCATACCCCGGGTACACTGCCCGTGGGTGGAGCCCAGCCAGTAGCAGCAGCACTAGAGCTCAGACCAGCTGCGGACGCCGATTCGCAGAAGTTACTGGATAGATGGACCCGATTGCACCCTCCTATCTTCTGAGGTGAGAATGGCGAGGATGCCCGGGACTTTATTAATAGGTGCAGGGACAGACTGCACAACATGAGGATACTGGAGTCCCATGGAGTGGACTTCACTATTTTCCAGCTTGAGGGCAGGGCCCGCAGATGGTGGCAGTCCTATATCTTGGGTGGACCAGAAGGTTCCCCTTCCATCACTTGGGAGCATTTCACTCAGTTGTTCCTGGACTGGTATATCCCACCTCTCAGAGGGAAGAGCTGCGATATCAGTTTGAGCAGCTGGAGCAGGGGCAGATGTCAGTGACCGATTACGAGGCCAGGTTTTCTGAGTTGTTCCGTCATGCCCTTATGATATTTCCTACTGATGCTGAGAGAGTGTGGAGATTGGTAGTAGGGATGCACTCAGGTATTAGGGCCAACATGGCCCGAGAGGTGGAGATAGGGACTCTCTATCAGCTTGTGGTCGAGATAGCTCGCCAGATTGAGGGTTATCATTCGAGAGGCAGAGAGCAGTGTCAGCAGTATAAGAGGGCTATATTTTCAGGATATTTCAGAGGTGACCCAGCCAGGGGTAGAGGTCAGTTTGGTAGAGGCCAGTCTAGCAGGTCTCCATATTCAGCTCCTCCGCCATCTCCCCGTGGTGCTCCAGTGAAGCCCTATTTCAGCGCCATGCCAGAGAGTTCCTACCGCCCACCAGCCATTCAGGGTTCCTCAGGCGGGTATTACGGTCATCAGGGGTCTTCTATTCCTTAATCCAGCGCCATGCCGGAGAGTTCTCACCGTCCCCAAGCTATCCAGGGTCCTTCTTCAGGGCAGCAGGCCATGCCACCAGCCAGATGTTATGAGTGTGGGGATCCAGGCCATATGAGGAGGACGTGTCCCAGGCTTTGCGGCAACGCCATTCAGCAGAGCTATCAGCCTACATTTTCGGCACCGGCGGTTCGTCCACACAGAGGTGGAGGGCAGACTGTTAGAGGTCGTCCCAGAGGTGGAGGCCAGGCAGGGGGAGCTCTGCCGGCCCCTATTCATGCCAGTGGAGGTCAGCCAGCTCCCGTTCTTTCTGGCGGGGCTCAGTCTTCCGGTGCTCCAGCTAGATTCTATGCTATCCCGGCCAGATCAAATGCAATGGCCTCAGACGTCGTGATCACAGGTATTATTACAGTATGTGGTAGAGAGGCATTGGTGTTATTTGATCCAAGATCCACTTATTCCTATGTTTCGGTCTTATTTGCTCATTTTTTGGATGTCCCTCGTGAGTCCTTGGGTTCTCCTATTTATGTGTCCACTCTCATGGGCGATTCCGTGGTTGTAAACCAGATTTGTCGATCCTGTGTGATTTTATTTTGTGGATTCGAGACTCCAGCGGATCTTTTATTGCTCGACATGGTTGATTTCGAGATTATTTTGGGCATGGATTGGCTATCTCCTTATTATGTCATGCTAGATTGCCATGCCAAGACAGTTACTTTAGCCATGCCCGAGTCACCTAGGCTGGAGTGGAGAGGTTCCTCAGTTAGTACAACCAGCCGGGTTATTTCATTCTTGAAAGCTCGACATATGGTCGAAAAGGGTTGTCTGGTCTATTTTCTTATGTGCGGGACACCACCGCCGAGTCTCCGACGATTGATTCAGTGCCAGTTGTTCGAGACTTTGCTGATGTATTTCCTTCGGATCTTCTGGGCATGCCTCCGGATCGTGATATTGATTTCTGCATTGATTTAGCTTCAGGCACCTAGCCTATATCTATTCCTTCGTACCATATGGCTCCGAAAGAGTTGAAGGATTTGAAGGAACATCTTGAGGAGTTGTTAGCTAAGGGCTTCATCAGGCCGAGTGTATCGCCGTGTGGTGCTCTAGTTCTATTCGTGAAGAAAAAGGATGGGTCCATGCAGATGTGTATTGATTACCACCAGTTGAACAAAGTTACCATTAAGAACAAATATTCTTTGCCGCACATCGATGATTTGTTTGAACAGTTGCAGGGTGCTCGTGTGTTTTTTAACATTGATTTGAGATCGGGGTATCATCAGTTGAGGATACGGGCTTCAGATGTTCCGAAGACTGCTTTTCTGTAAAGACCCGTAGAATTTATATCTAAAATAATGCCCGAATAAGTTCCCGAGTTGTTATAACTGTAGAAATTCTTAAAACGCACCTATTTTTAGTAAAAAGTACCCCAAAATTTGAAAGATATAATTTTCCATAAATTGGGCGTTACGCGACGCACTATGCGATCGCATAACGGGTATGCGGACCGCATAATGGTCGCATACATGGGCAGATCACTGCTCAAATTGAGGACAATTATGCGGCCCAAAATGCGATCGCATTCTGGTTATGCGGACCGCATAGTTGTCGCATTCTTTCCCCTTTATTTTTGTGAGGGAGGTTATGCGATCGCATAATAGGTATGCGGACCGCATAGTGGTCGGATACCTGGGCAGTGTGTTTTCCAATTTGGGCTCATTTTGAGGGCCATTATGCGACCGGAATGCGGACTGCAGAGCAGGAATGTTATCCTGGTCGCATTCCTGTGTCGGAGCTCCTAATTTCTAATTTTTAAAACCCGACCCCCTGTTCAGTAAAACACCCAACCCCTTCATTTTTAACCATTTTCTGAACAAAATTAGAGAGAAGGGAGAGAAGGTTCTTGAGAGAGAAAGCTTCATCTTTATCAATTGGATTTTCAAAGTCACTCAGGCCTGGAAATTTCGAGTAATCATCTTCGTCTTCATTCTAACAAGTAAGAATCCCCAACCCCTTTCCATTAGTTTTCAGGTTTTAAACAAAAGGGGACTCTCATGAATTGATTCTTGAAAATATAAGTTGATACCTTGCATGCATAATCATTAATGTCCATGATCTAGTAAGAGGAAGTGGGTTGGAAAGAAAATTCACAAAGAAGGGGTTGGCAATCTAAGGGGTCATATAGCATTCGATAAAATGCCTAAGAGAGTTCGGGTAGTATTCATGATTTCCAACTCTAAGATAAATGTGTTAAATCTTGCACTAGATTGACGGTACTAGACGGTTCAGTGAATTGTGAGTAGAAGTTAAAAAGGAAATTTGAATCCAGGTATGTATGGATAACCTTAATCTCCGTAATATCACCCTGTTGATGCCCAAATATACGGTATGAGTTTCTTGTGGAGTAACTGTGAACAAATTGTCTGTGGAATGACTGTGTTGAAATGTAAGACTTGCTAAATGTCTAAATTCAAAAATGTGATGGTATGAAATGATGGTAATGAACTAAATTTGTGTATGTACGTATGTACTAAGGGCCATGTAACAAGTGACGAAAGAAGGTCGAGAATTGATTTAATTGAACTTCATGATCATGGCAATATCTTATATGATGCACTATTGGTAAGATTATTGTGGCTTGGCTTCTAATGAGTTGTTGATTGAAATGAAATCATATTCTTGTTGATGAACACCTTTGTGGTTAAATGATTGGCTGGTAAGAACTATTACGAACACATGATTGTTTGGTTGTTATGAAATGGCAGTCTTGATGGTTTGAAGCCATGTGATTGAATTGTGAATTGTTGTTGTTTACTATGAATTGTGATGTCCGGTGGGATCGGGTTGCACACCGCAACACGAAGGAATAAGGGTGAAGAAGTAAAAAGGGTGGAATGTAAATTGTTCGGTGGGATCGGGTTGTGCGTCGCAACATAATAAATGATGTTGAAATGTGATTTTCAGGTTTGCGCGCCGCAACAGGAAGTAATAAGGGTGGAATGTTGAGAAGGAACAAGGGTGGAGTGTGATTGTGTTGAGATGAAAAATCTGTGAGACCCTTAATTGCAATTGTTCTGCATCACTGTGTATTACGTGTTGGTTTGCTTAACTGTTTGCTACCTGTGCATTTCCTGATTTTACTTAGAGTAAAGTTTGTTCATACATACTAGTACTATTCAATGGTACTAACGTCTTTTTTTCTGGGGCGCTACATTTTTATATTGAATGTAGGTGGTTCCATAGAAGGCAATTCAGCCCACCGTCAGTAGTGCCTCCTCCCCATCCCGTCAGCTGTACTAGTGAGCCCCACTTCCTCTCGGGGCTGTGTGTGATTCATGCCACTTCCTTTTGAGTCTATTATGTATTGTAAGGTATAGCCGGGGCCTTGTTGCTGGCAAGTATTGTATAAGTCCTTAGTATTCGTAGAGGCTCCGTAAAAATACATCGTGGGTGATGTACATATGTATTTTGGGGTAGTATCTGTGCGTGCTCGGAATCGTGGTCCACGTTGGTAAATGAATGTATGTATGTATCATGTATGCTTTTGGGTAATCAAATGTTGAAAATGTTAAAAAGGTAGAAAGGAACTCAATTTGTAAATCTATGTTTAAACACAAACTTGCTACTTCATAAGGGATAATGTATATGGTCAACACGGGGAAATGCGTGGGGTAGGAAATTGCGTTATCGGACCCCGTTCCCCTAAATAAAATGTCACATAGCGGCTTATTATGATGTATGACTTGTGGGGACTGGTGGTCCGGGATTTGGAGGTGTTTAGAGTGCGATAGGAACATTTGGTTCCTTAAGGTTGGCCTTTAAGGCCAAGTTTGACTTCGGTCAACTTTTTTGGGTAAACAACCTCGGAATCGAGTTTCGTCGGTTCCGGTAGCTTCGTATGATGATTTTGGACCTGGGCGTATGTTCGGAATAGGTTTCTGATGACCCGGGAATGTTTCAGCGCCCAATATTAAAATAAGAAGTTCCTTAAGTTCCTATTGTAGTTTGGGACGTGTTTTTGTGTTATCTAGGTCCGAATGGAATTCTGAATCGGGAATAGTTCTGTTATGTCACTTATGACTTGCCTGCAAAATTTGGTGTCATTCCGAGTAGTATAGGTCGGTTCGGCGCGTTGTTAGCGAAGTCTAGAAAACTTAGAGTTCATAAGTTTGGTTCTAGGGGTTTTGAGGTGTGATTTTGAGTTTTAGCATTGTTTTGGTGTTCCGAAGGCTCGAGCGAGTCTGTATTATGATTTGGGACTTGTTGGTATATTTGGACGGGGGCTCGGGTGGGCCCAGGTGCCTCCCGGACACCACACGAGGCCAAAAACCTGCAGAAATAGCTGTTGGTGCACCTGTTCTGGTGAGACAGCAGGTGCGGTTGCCCAGTCGCAGGTGCGGGACCGCTCCTGCGGTCCCAACCTCGCAGGTGCGACCCCCCAGTGGGCAGGCCAATTCTGCAGGTGCGGATAAAGTTCCGCAGGAGCGGAGCCGCAGGTGCGGTCTCCACTCCGCAGGTGCGAGCCTTGCTCGCAGGTGTGGTCCTCGAGCCGCAGGTGCGGAAACTGTTCAGACAGTGTGTTTTTATACACGGGATTTAAGTCATTTTCCTTATCTTATTCTTCTTCCTTGGGGTGATTTCCACCATCTAGGGGCAATCGACCTAGTTATTGAAGGTAAGTAAATTCTACTCTAATATTAGCTTCATGCATAGATTACTAGCTTAATTAAATACCTAAATTAGTGAAAAATCGAGAATGGGGTAGTAACCTAGGGCTTTCGATAATTTGAGAATTTACCCGTGAATTAGCTATGAAATCAAGTAGAAATTGTATATTAATGATCCTTAGGCTATGGGTGAGTGTTTCCTTCGAGAATTATTGGAATCCGAGCATGCGGGACAGGGGTCGGATTTTAGAATTTCTTCAAGAATGGCGAATTTGACTTAATAGTAGGATAATTTCCATACTTTGAGCATAAATTGATGAATTTGTATAACATTTGGATAGTTTCGAGTCCTCGGGTGTAGAGTCCGGAGTTTCAGGCGTGCTCTTGGTCCGAGGAGTAGGTTCGACACGAGGTGAGTCTCCTTTCTAACCTTGTAAGGAGGAATTGTCCCCATAGGTGATTATAAATAATTGCATGTCCTTATTTGCGGGGGCTACGCACACACGAATTTACGAGAGTCCTTGTGTAGCTACTACTATGTTATGTTGGGTAGTTCTAGGACTCACGAGCATGCTTATATGTGCCTTACATGTATTCCTACACATATTTTGAGTTGCTTATTATCCTTGATTTGGCATGAGAATATTCGGAAGTTTTGGTCCATGATATATTGCTTAGGTTCTTGCCTTAAAGAATAATCTCTGTTAATTCCCTAAAAAAATGATAATTTTATGTATGTACGCGGCACGGCGTCACATGTATGATTCGTGAGCGGAATAGCCCTACTATTATGTCAATCGCGTCGCATGTTCGATTCGCGAGCGGGGTAATAGATGCATCTATGGTTCGAGTCGTTCGACCCTCGGTAGTGCACATTTATAGTCGTTCGACCCTCGGTAATAGATGCATCTATGTTTCGGTCGTACGTTTCTGGCCTATTATGTGTTCTATGATTTACTGGAAATTTGTTGTAATTGTATAAACTGGTTCATGTTAATAACGGAATTTAGTATTATGTGCTAGTGAAATTTGACATGCAAAGGTAAATACAACTATACTTGATGATTTATCTCTTTGTGATTTCTACGACTGTTATGCCTGTCTAGTTCCTACTAAATCATGTTATTTAGAAATGTTGACCCTAGTAAGTATCATGTCTACCTCTCGTCACCACATTTTCGAGGTTAGGCGGGATACTCACTGGTACATATTTGTTTATGTACTCATGCTGCACTTCTGTACTTAATTGTACAGGTCCTGAGGCTGGTGCATCTGGTTATCAGATCGGAGCTTGATTCTAATCTCAGTTGGACCCGACTTCACAGTGAGCTGCTTCTCTTGACGATCCTCGGCAGCGCCTTGGAGTTTTCTTTTGCTTATTTCCCGTCTATTCCTTTCAGACAGTGGGATTGTATATTNTACCATGGAGTTTTTTTGCTTATTTCCCGTCTATTTCTTTCAGACATTGGGATTGTATATTATGTTTTGTATATTCTGTTAGTAAGCCCGTAGGACTTGTGACACTAGTTCCTGGCACACACGTAGTTGTTATTTTGGTTTACGGGTCTGTATATATACATATTGGCTCATTCCTCATCATGGCTATTTTGATTAAAACTGGCTAATTATCCTTGTCAAATCATGTTTTAATTTTTAAAAACTGAGTATATTTTAAAGTGTTTAATCTAACAAAAAGGAACCTTTAGTAAATTAAGAGTCAGCTTGCTTGACCCCGCTGTTGGGCGCCATCACGATCTCAATTAGGATCTTGGGTCGTGACATTATTATATTACATTTTTTTATAAGATTTTTTAGATCAATAAAGAAAAAAATTATAATGTAAATTTTAATTTCAGATTTGGTCCAAGTAAAAGGTTCCAATTGCTGCACTGACAACCACATACGGAGTTGCATTCCAGGCTCCCAATCTCTTTTGCCACTGTCTTTGTTAACAAACCATCCAATTTGTTAAAATCATTATACGTCAATAGTTTTTACGAAATACATATTGTTAAGATTCAGTATACAATGTTTTTGAAATTCATAAAAATATTTAAATGTATAACCTTTAATTTTTTTTTTGTCATCATATTATAATTATTTTTCTATTCGCTATTGATTTCACCTTTAAAATGTTAGTAATATTGAAGAAGAAAATAGTTCATTTTTAAATATATAATCTTCTCATATTGAGGATGTTGGCTCGCTTTTTACCTTATTTGGTCCAATGCATATTTTAATTATATTATTTTGCAATATTCTCTAGAGTGTGCAAACAGCCAAAGCTTTCCTGTTTTGCAAATGCGTCTTAATAAAACTCGTGGCCTAAAGCCAAACTTTAACTAAGGGCCTTGATTTATTTATTTTTTTGTCTATTATATAGTTATCTTGTAAAATATAGTATGTAATATAACATTGGTTCCTTTTTTTCTTTCTTTATTTTTGTCTATTGTATAGTTATCTTATAAAATATATAATTAATATTCACATTGGTAAGAAATTAAGTTAATAAGATGTTAGCTATGTATTTACAATTGGTTACGTTGGATCTTATTGTAAAATAATGTTATTTATCAATATGAAAATTTGAGTATCTTAATTCAAAGTTCTAAATATTTCTATTGTTAAAAAATAGATAAGTCTTTTTTTTTATAAGGATTTAGTATTTTTGTTTTCTTTTTTTTATAAACTTTAATATTGTCTAAACGAAAATAAGATAGTAAATTCACAACTAAAAATATTTGTGGGGCCCCAACATTTAGGGTGCCTAAAGCAAAAGCTTTAATAGTCTCCCCTCGAGCCACCCCTGCTATTTTGATTCCGCAGGCAATCGATTTTGTATGTTTTGGTCTCATTATCCTTGCGAGACCCGCCCCACCACATAGAGCAAGGTCTCTCTACCTTTTCGTGTGCGTTAAAAAATAAATAGAAAGTTTCTAAATATATAAAAGAAACTCTCAACTGTAATGTTTACTAGGATGTATATAATTAAATATTTAGTGATATGATTTTTCTATGGATTGAATTGCTTGAATTAGTTGAAGGTGCGGAGTCTTCTTTTGATTTGAGACGAATTCATTTTCCGTGCATAAAGAAGTCAAAGAATAGTTATCTTGCTATCAAGTGTGTACCTACTTAATTATCATGAGTTTAGTGGGGCTCCCATTCTTGGAAAAAATAAAAAAGGAATATCTCGTTTAGTCGTTGATCAATGATCGCCATAATTGAAAAATAAAACCTCTTTACGTTTTCCTAATTACATTGCAGCTTATTAAGTAGCAAATTGATTATCGTTTATATTTCTTTGTGTCTTAATTAACATAGCAGATAGTCATTTTAAAGTTTAAAACTAGAAAAATAAATCTTTTTGACACTTACTAAAGATCGAAGAATATTCTTTCGTCCTAATTATTTTTTTCAAAGGTAAAGATCGAAGAGTACGTAATATATATGTTGTCACTTTGAGAAGTTATGATATATGTTCTAGGAAAATAAAGGTAGATTAGCAGTTTCCTCGATGACCACGTTTTAAAAGAGTAAATAGCTTTATTTCTCTCTTTAAAAGAGTGGATATTTAATATACTCCAAGTAATTAAGTGTTCCAGTTTGATTTTACATTAAAGATAAACATATACAGAGGCGGATCCATGATTTAAATTTTATGGGTCCAACTTTTAAGAAGTTTAGTATTGAACATATTATCTATATTATTATAAAAGCATGAATACAATGTCGGTTTACAAAAATGACTTTATAATATTAAGCATAATAACTCATAATAAAATGATATAACCGAAATTTTGAGCATTAGCCTTATAATCCTATTAGTTTTAGGACATAATATTACACGTTAGGAATCCTACATGATTACCTTTAGAAATCCTATTAGTATAATTACTTTGGGAATGTCTAATTCATATAAAATTAAACAAGTAAATATCTTTAGTCATGTAATCCTTTTCCTTTTTAGGATATACTTCTTAAAAATATCTATTACTAATTTAATTTTAAAAAGTATTATAATGTCCTATTAATAATTTAATTTGAGAATGTATTATATTTTCTAAATTCATTTAGAAAATGGAGAGCATATATTATTATAAAAGTAGAAATACAATATTGATATATCAAAACAGTCCTAAAAGATTAAGCAAAAGAACTCATACGGAAATGACATAACTGTAATAACCTATTTTTTGGACTACAATACCTTCTATGCTAATTTTTAATATTTACAATTTTAAAATTTATAAAAAAAATTCTATTAAATTATTATAAAAATATGTAGGAAAGTTTAATAAAATTAATTTTATAAGAATCATCTGTAATGACAGTACATTAACAATGTCCAATACCAATAAAAAATAAAAGTAATATTAAATTAACCGGATAAAGAGTTGAAATTGAGAAAAAGATACTCCCACGTTAATATTTTTATTTTATATTTAAACTATTTTCCTACTCAAATAATATATTTTTATCAATTTTTTCTGTAATATTTAAAAATATTCAATTATTAAACAACAACTAATAAAATATTTAAGAATATAAACGTGTGATAAAGAGAAAAAAAATAGTTGGTAAGAGTTAATGTCACTAATGATTCTACAAAGATAACGATCTAAAAGTGAAATGTCATATCAATCTTTTACTCTTTGAAAATAAAATTTATAATGGATAAAATTATAGTTAAGACTAAATATTTAAAACAAAAGATGAATTAATATTAAGATCTGAATCAACATGAAATAAATTATTTTTAAGTTAAAACCAAATAATTAAATTTTTAAATTAATCATTTAGCAAGAGAATCTAATTCAATTATTTTTTAAATTCATCGTATGAGTAAAATTTTTATTCAAGCTAAAAAAATCTTAGGGTACATAAATTTATTCCATAGAAAAAGCGTTAGAACACAAAGTAAAAAGGATAGTATATTATTAAGAATCAAAATGCTACACAAGTGTTTGAGGAAGCACAATCAAAGCTCAATCCTAATCAAGAACAAACTTTCAAGACTATATTATAAAGAGTCAACTCTGATATAACGAGATTATTCTTTGCAGATGCCTATGGCGGATCGAAATAATATTCATATGTCATGCCTTACTTGCAAATATCATACTAAGAGGCATGCCACTATTTAACAATAATAGCAAGTGGTGTACCACAATAATTTTATTGTGAGGCCACCCACTTTAGATTTGATATACCTCTTCAAACAACTTAAATAACCATTACTAACGTATCAAAGCAGAGAAACGATGCTAAATTTATAAGGAAAGCAAAATGATAATATGGGATGAAGCACCTATGGCTAAGTATGAAACGATCAAAATAATTGCCCGGAGTTCTAGAAATTGGATATTAATGAACCGTTTGGTGAAAAAAATAATGGTTTAGGAGGTAATTTCTGTCAAGTAATGCGATATAATGCGATATCGTCATGCTACTGAAAAACTTAGATACGACAAATAGCTTATGTAATAGCACGCAGATGGTATATAGAAGTTTTGACAATAACGCCATACTTGCAAAAATTATGATACCGGTCAATGTGCTTCTAAATACATTCTAATCCATGAATTCAACTTTCGTCTTCTGAAACTAAGAAATATCCTTTTAAATTTGTGTAAAAATAATGTTTAGTATGTTTATGTTTGAAAATATAATAAATAAAGCACAAGGACAAACATCCTAAATATTGGACTATATTTACCGCAATATTTTTCTTGCACGAACAACTGTATGTTGCACTTTCAAGAGGGATATCAAGATCGACAACAAGACTTCTAGTTAAGGCAGAGCAACCGAAGCATTAGGAGGAAACATACACAAAAATAAATGTCCACAAAGAAGTGTTCGTTAAGATATCATCACATTAAATACTTTTAAACTATAATACAAAATTATCTATCTAACATGACAAAATTGGTCATTTGTGTAAGTTTTGATGATGTTATTTTATTTTAAATTTATGTATTATGCTAATGTAATAATATATTTCGGCATTTAGATGATCTTTGTGGGATTATACTAGGCGGTGGTTGTTGTTGATGTTACATGTGTACAGTTGTTGTAGATGATTGTTGTGTTATTAAACATAAAATTTCTCTCATTAATTATATTTATTTTTCCTTCATATAGATAAATATTAAAATCATCACGTGTCATTATTAACGTGCAATGCACGTTCATAGATACTAGTATTTTTAAAGTTACGGATTCATATCTACTATTTTTATAATTTTAATAAATTTTTATATATAAATTTTTACTCCGCATTAAAAATTATGGGTTCAATTGATCTCCTAGACAGAACATTGAATCTGCCTATCTACATATAGACAATTCTGAATTGACTAGCGAAAGTAAAGCCCGTGCTGTCGTACGGGCCAACATTGCAATTAAAATTGTTATGAAAGAAGAATATCCTAATATTATAGTAATATTTTAACTGGTATTTTCATAGAATATACCTGTAAATAATTTTTATTTTTAAGCAATATTCTCAAGTATTAAGGGAAATTTTCAAACATTTAACTGCTTAGTTATTAAATATCTACTACTTGAATATCCTTAACGAGTCAACTTTCTCGATTGAACACTATATACTATCCAATTCAATAACTTTAACTAAACTTTTAAATATAGTTATTATATTTAAATTCCGCGTCTGATATTAAACAAATTTATAAATAATAAGTGAGTGTAAGAAATATTATTCGACGAAATATTGACACAAGTTTCGATCATTTCTTATTTTCGCGGACTCAAGAACAAATCTTAAAATACTTATGTAATTTTGTAAAATTTTTATTCTCATAGAGAACACTTGCAACAAGCTTCTAAGAGTACCGTTAGTATGTGTAAAATCTGTTCTTTACTTGCTTAAGGTTCACGATCCATTCAAATATCATCATATAAAATAAAATCAAGGAGTAATAAGAAATACATCTTAGTAGTTAATCTTACAAAAATATTTAAAAGTTGAAGAAAATCAATTTTGAACTTCAATTTCTATTCAAACAAATATATGAAGAGAATATTTATCTCTCTTATTTAACTGGAGTTTCTATAACGTACATTATTAATAAAGAAGAAAGAGATATCTTAATACTAATCACACAATATAATTCAAAAGTTGAACAAAATCAAATTTTAAAACTTTAAATTATGTTCTAACACTTATCTTTCTTATTTAACTGGAATTTTTATTTGTGTATTAATTATTCAACAAATTTCAAGAAATGCAAACTAAATTCTCCATATTAGTGATTGATTTAACAACCTTTTCCGGAGTAACATACGCAAATGTTGTTTAAACCTATTTCTCCATGACCAATTAGTAACAGATCTAATCTATATCTATAATTACCAATGACCTTGGAGAAACGCATGCAATATTCATTTCTTTTCTCTTGTTTTTAATGGAAATTTATTTTTATAAAATTTACACTTTGATAAATCTATTCAAACCGAAGAGCTGGATTTTTTAAATAATAAATTTTAGTGGGGGCACTGTTGGTATGACACCTTTTTCAAAAAGACAGCAAATGTATTTATTTACCATCACACACAGTAAATTAAGGTGGGGGTCACTGATTCAGCAAACTACACACACGTGCTCGCGGAACATGTGTAGCTGTTTTGGTCTTTGAAAATGGCTTAGAAGTTCCCTTTATTTACTAAACTGTGTGGTGACATTTAGCGTAATAATATGCTAAATCAATGACAAATATGTTTTCGGTGAAGTAGGGATGTCAACGAAGAGGAATCTGCTTCACATATTTCTACGGCTCTTCTTATATAGGAGAAATTGTTATAAATTGCAACTATAGAACACAATAAATACTAAATGAATAAAATTGCATGTTTTAAGAAACAACTAAAGCTATGGCGAGTAATTGAGGAGTGATGAGGTGAGCCAAGACCGCCAAGTGATCTCGAAAGATGGACTAAATCTTTCCATCGTTAATTAGTGGTCTCCCATTTAATGAAAAAAATTATATATGCACATTTTGGTTTTATTTTTCAGGACTATTGACATTTGGCTTTACTGCAGCCAGCAACTTGTAGCGTACCCATGTGCCTAAATTGTTTAAAGCACGGCACAACCATTGGCTCTTTTCACGGTCCAATTATGTGGTAGAGTCTAATTTCCTTTCTTTTCACGTATCAGCCATTGGGCGCATCAAGGAAACCAAGTGGCCTCGACCATTGCAGTACGAACCTACCTAGAGAGATCTTAACCCGATGTGTAAGTATCATGGAACTCATGGCCACATGACCGAGGACTTCTGACAATTGAGAGAAGAAGTTGCTCGGTTGTTTAATAACGGGCACCTCTAAGAATTTCTGAGTAATCAAGCCAAAACTCACTTCAGGAACAGGGACTCCCACAAACTGACTGAACAAGAAGAACCTCAGTACATCATCAACATGATCATTGGAGGGGTTTATGTCCCCCAAGGGCCAATGATAAAGTGCACTAAAGTATCCATCACGAGGGAAAAGCACACGCAAGATTACGTCTCAGAGGGAACTATCTCATTTAGCGACGAAGATGCCGAGGGCATTGTACAACCTCATAATGATGCACTGGTAATATCTGTACTTACCAATAAATCTTGAGTTAAACGTGTGTTAATTGATCCAGGTAGCTCGGCCAACATCATCATATCGAGAGTCGTAAAGCAGTTAGGGTTACAAGACCAAATAGTGTCGGCGCTCTGGGTGTTGAACGAATTTAACATGGCATGCAAATCTACTAAATAAGGGATAACCCTACTAAAGGGGACATGAGGTACAAATCCCTATTCGGGAGGCCACGGGTTCATAACATGAGGTTGATACCCTCATCCTTACACCAGGCAATGAAGTTCCCTACGCCGGGAGGAATCAAGACGGTCTACGGAGAGCAGCCGACCGTAAAGGAAATAGTCGCAGTCGATGAGGTAATCTCGATGTTCGTGGTCTTGACATCAAGAAACATGGAGCTGACTAGGAAGGAAGAAATTAAATATCAATCTTCGATACCGTCCCCGACCGAACCAAAAGAGCAAGGAATAGACGAGGAGCATTTACGGAGTTCCTAGATCGTTCATAGCTCCTGATGATACCGATGCCACCAAATCGATGGTTGAGCTGGAACAAGCCATATTGATCGAACACTTACCAGATCGAAAGGTATTCCTGAGCACAGGGTTAACTCCGGAGCTCAGGAAAAACTCATTGAATTTCTTATAGCTAACATAGACTGTTTTGCTTGGTCCCATCTTGACATGACAGGGATCCCGCCGGAGGTAATAACTCATAAGCTGAGTTTGGACCCAAAGTTCCATCCGGTTAAGCAGAAAAGGAAACCACAGTCCGAGGTCAAGCATGCGTTCATCAAGGATGAGGTATCTAACCTCCTTAAAGTAGGGTCCATTCGAGAAGTTAAACACCCAGACTGGTTAGCTAATGTAGTGGTAGTACTTACAAAGGGAAATAAGGTAAGAATGTGTGTGGATTACAAGGATCTAAACAAGGCATGCTCTAAGGATTCATTTCCTTTTCCTAACATCAATCGGATGATCAACGCAACGGTCGGGCATGAGATACTCATCTTTCTCGATGCATGTTCCGTGTACAACCAAATTCGGATGGACCCGAGCGATCAAGAAAAGACTTCCTTTATCACTAAAATGGAACCTATTGTTATAACGTAATTCCAATTAGATTAAAGAACGTCGATTCCACCTATCAACGCCTAGTAAACCGAATGTTTGAAGAATAGATAGGAAAATCAATGGAAGTTTATATTGACGAAATGTTAGTCAAATCCTTGCGAGCAGAGAACCATTTGAAATATTTGCAGGAAACATTCGACATATTGAAGAAATACAATATGAAGCTGAACCCAGAAAAGTGGGCATTCGGGGTCGGATCGCAAAAATTTCTCGTGTTCATGGTATCCAATCGAGGGATCAAGATCAATCCCGACAAAATCAAAGCCATTGAATACATCACCATGGTGGACAACATCAAGTCCGTTCAGAGGTAGACCGGGTGTATATCCGGCATGGATCAGTTCATATCCTGGACCCCGGAATGCCAACAAGCTTTGGAAGACTCAAATAGTACCTATCGAGTCTGCCTCTGCTCCACACTTCGAAGGCAAACGAATAGTTGTACCTTTACTTGGCAGTTTCCAAGGTGGCAGTAAGTGGAGTTTTAGTCCCGGGAAGAGGAAGGTACACAATTTCCTATTTACTATGTCAACTGAACTCTAGGCGAGGCCGAAACAAGGTATCCTCACTTGGAAAAATTGGTCCTCGCTTTTCTAAGCGCCTCTAAAAAAGTTAAAATTGTACTTTCAATGCCACCCCATATGTGTCGTAACCTCTTATCTACTGAGGAACATCATGAACAAACCCGAGCCCTCGGGCCGGTTGGCCAAATGGGCTGTCGAAATTAGCAGGTACAATATTGAGTATTGACCCCGAACCACCATAAAATCTCAAATTTTGGCAGACACGTGGCTGACTTTACACTAGCCTTAATACTCGAAGCCGAAAGGAAATTATTTCTAACCTCGGGGACTGCCTCAAGAATTTAGACCCTTTTTACGGACGGTGCCTCGAACATAAAGGGGTACGGGATAGGCATCCTGCTAAAACTACCTACAAAGAATGTAGTTAGGTAGACTATTAGAACTGTGAAATTGACTAACAATGAGGCTGATTATGAGGCCATGATTGTAGGTATTGAACTGGCTAAATGCCATAGGGCCGAGATGATGGAAGCTAAGTGTGACTCCCTCCTCGTGGTAAATCAACTCAATGGGACGTCGAAGTGAAAGAGGAACAAATACGAAGGTATTTAAACAAACTACAGATAACGCTGCATCAATTCAAGGAATGGACCCTACAACACGTGCCCCGAGATCAGAACAGCTAGGCCGATGCTTTGGCTAACTTGGGGTCATCGATCGATGTTGATGAATTCAATTCGGGAACATTAGTACAACTCATGAATTCGGTGATAGAAGATGGCCACACGGAAGTAAACTCAACGAGTTTAACCTAGGATTGGAGGATCAAGTACATAGACTACTTAAAGATTGGAAATTTCCCTAGGATCCCAAGGAATCGAGAGCCCTGTGTACCAAGGCTTCTCGATTCAGCTTTGGTCGAAGGGACATTGTTCAGGAGAACGTTCAACGGCCCATTAGCTAGATGCTTGGGGCCGAGAGATACCAAATATGACTTAAGAAAAGTTTAGGAAGCCACTTGCGGGAATCATTGGGAGGCGGAATCTTTTGTCCGAAAATTAATCAGGCCCGACTATTATTGGACCGAAATGGAGAAAGATGCGAAGGCTTCGTACGAAAATGCGATGACTGCAAGAGACACGCACTGATGAGCCATCAATAGGGAGAGCTACTCCATTCGGTCATGTCCTGTGGCCATTTATGAAATGGAGAATGGACATCGCCGGTCCCCTACCGTGGGCACTTGGTAAGGCTCAATTCATGCTATTCATGACCAATCATTATCCAAATGGGTCGAAGCTCAACCGTTCTAAAAGGTCCGGGAGAAAGAAGTTATTGACTTCATCCAGGACCATATAATATGTCGATTCGGGATATCGGCAGAGGTCGTTTGCGATAATGGAAGATAATTCATTGGCAACAAGGTAACTAAATTTTCTTTTTTTTTCTCCTTTCAAACAAAGAAAAATGATTGAAGCCCTGTAGGCCCCATCTCCATTAAAGTATTAGCCAGATTCGAAGATCACAAGATTAAGAGGATACTATCAACACCTTACCACCCTAGTGGGAAAAAACATGCATAATCAACAAACAAGACCATACTTCAAAATATGAAAAAGAGGTTGACCGATGCCAAAAGGGAATGGAAGGAAACCCTTCCTGAAGTCCTATGGGTATACCGTACGACCTCGAAGTCTAGTACCGGGGTCAACCCATTTTTGTTGGTCTACGGGGTTGAAGCCTTAATACAAGTTGAAGTGAGAGAACCGAGCCTCGAGTTCCAATATGTGGTAGAAGAGTCAAACGACGAGGCCATGATCACGAGCCTAGAACTATTAGATGAAAGGCGGGAGGCCGCCCTAGTCCGGTTGGCCGCCCAGAAACAGCGAATAGAAAGATACTACAATTGAAGAGCCAACCTCCGACACTTTAAGATCGGGGACTTGGTGTTGAGTAAAGTAACATTACATACCCAGAACCCGAACGAGGGGAAGTTGGGACCAAATTGGGAAAGACCATATCGAGTCATCGGAACTACCAGCGAAGGCTCGTACAAACTCGAAGCAGGAAACGGTGTGCAACTACCGAACAACTGGAACGTGACACACTTAAAGAGGTATTACTGCTAAGGTACGAACTCAATTAATCTTTAATCATGTTATGAATCAGACTAACATTTGCAGGCAAACGGCCTAGGACATATGTGGCTATTAGGTCTAAAAGCACTTTTTGGCAAGGTTTTTAACGAGGCAAAAGTGAAACGTGCTAACTTAGATTCAAAGACCAGTCTCCAACCGCAGTCAATGATCGTTCACTTCATATCAACAGTATTCGAGCCCTCTCAAGCTCGGCCTCGAATATTGGGGGCCATTAACCTCGGATTAAGGTTTTTAGCAAGGAAAAAAGAAAACCTTGTTGCTAGAAGCTAAGGCATGATGGTTAGGATTCATTTTAAGGGCCAAACAATCGTACGAACTGTGTTCACATAGTCCACTCTAGCCATTATACAAGTTTTTATGCGCTTTCGATCATGTACTTTACACATTGAGAAATGAAAGAAAGTTCCTCCTTGCTATTAGTCATTTCTTGCTTATTCAATTTCAGATCCTAAGAGCCCACGGGCTACCCCTTCTCGGGGACTATCGAGTCCCAAGGGCTACCTCTACTCGGGACTGTCGCCCGAAGAAAGTTCGGACAACCCGGGCTATCGTATCCCTGAGGCACCAAACCTATTAGGCGGTGCCCAAATACAAAAGTCTATGGCCACCCTAAAAATGGCTCGGAGACGCCGGAAGCTCGTAATCAGAAAGTAAGGCCTTTATAAAAACTCGAAACCTGCTAAAAGTTTACCCTCGACAAAAACATCGTCTAAAATCACTTAAGCATCTTGAAAACTTTCGGTCACACTGAGGCTTTAAAGCCTTGATCAAATAAAGTTTTATCAAAGTCGGGCTCCATTAGGACTTCCGAAAAAAGAACGCACCATAACTACATTTGATTCTATATTACGTCATAAAAAACATTACATGAATAAAAATTATAAAAAGATGCTGGAAAAGTAAAGACACGATATTGCTAGAAAGGGAAAATTTCATATATATTCTGAAATATATTTACAAATTCCTAACAATAACATCCTCAAAATAAACAAAAAAATATACATAAGGGAAAACAAAACTGAAAAAGTGCTAAGGCATCTACGCCTGGTCTTCACTGGGGCCCGACTCATCGCCAGAACCATCGGAGCCCTCAGATCCCTCTAAACCCTCAGAGCCTTCGGCACCCTAAGGCTATAAAAGCTCTTTTTCCTCGACCTCGAGCTTTTTGGCTTCCTTGATCTCAGATGATAGGTCGAAACCTCGAGCGTGGATCTCTTCGAGGGTCTCTCTCTCGACAACCGTTTCACACATCCAGCCTTTATCTTTAGGCGGGTCCTGGCTGCTTCCACATCGTCCTTGTATTGGGATACCATTTCTTCGACATCAGAGGAGGTTGTGTCCGATTTGGACTTTGGTGCCTCATATTCTATACCGAGTGCATCCTTCTCTGCAACGGCCGAGCTCAGCTATGCTAGGAGATCATCATTCAGTTGAGATCATTTGTCAGCTTTGTCCTTCACCACCCGGATCTGGTTCACAACAAATTCCAGATCCGCCTTTGCGGTCTCTTTCTCGAAAGACAGCAGGTCTTTTCTTCCTTTCCACCCTTCAACCATGGCCTTGACCTCGTTTATCTCGGCTCAGAGATGGTTGATTAGGTCGATCTTTTGTTAGACCTGCGAGGTTGTGTTGTTAGTCACCACGACTAGCTCCTCATTTTTAGCTTCAAAGACCTTCATCTTTTCAACTAGGTCGGCATGTTCCCGCTTCAGGGTCGAAGCTTCCTTCTGAGCCTTGTCTAGCTAGGCCTGGAGGTCTTTGAGGGCCCGGTCCTGTTGCTCAATAAGAATCATGTACATGTCCTTCTTTCAGACCTACTCTTTGAGCTCAGGGTAATTCCATAGGCGACGGAGATGTCATCTTCTTCAGGCTCATTCCTGAGCCGATAGAGATAGATAGGGACCGATGTCCTGGACTTGGTATTCTTCTTGGGATTCCGAGCCTGGGTGGCCTTTCTTTTCTTCCTCTTTCCCCCGGGGTCCAGGGAACCCTAGGACTTTCTCTTTTTCTTCTTTTCATCCTTCTCGGCAGCCCTGGGCTATTATGATATGGAGGGCTCAGCAGGAAAAGACGAATCTTCGTCCTCATCGAGCGGCCTAAGTTCAGTGGTCTTAGGCAAACCTGCAAGAAAAGGGAAAAAGATAACACTACGTAAGTTAAAAGTGTGATGATAAAAATTTCAATAAGGAAACTCACCATGAGAACGTGCCTCTTATCTGCCCTTTGAGAGCTTGCACTATGCACGCTCGGAGTAAGGCATCTGCTTACAAATCCCCTCGATCCACTCCTTGAACCGGGGGATTACATATGGAACTTGGGCAACGACTGCACGACCACGAACACACAATGAGAAAAAAGAAATAGAAGGAGAGGAATATCCAAGAAAGACAATACTTACGGGATGCGTTCCACTTTCAAGGAATGGCAGTAACTCGGGGGGAATCAGGTCTTCGGTTTTCACCCGAACGAACCGTCCTTGCCAACCTCGGTCTCGGTCCTCGTCAATGCTCGAGAAAGGAGCCTCGCTTGCTCGGCCGACGAGCTTGATCAGTCCCCCTCGGATGATTCGAGGACTGTATAAACGGAGTAGGTGGTCGAGGGTTAACCGGCGAGACTCTATGTTGTTTACAAAATAGCACAAGAGGATCACGATCCTCCAGAAGGATGGGTAGATTTGACCGAGACACACCTCGTATCTCTTGTAGAAAGCAAAAACTACGGGACCTACAAGGGCGAGCATAAAGGGGTAAGTGTAAACACTCAGATACCCTTTCATGTGAGTGGTTATATCGTCGTCGGGCCCAGGGAAAACCAGTGTTTACCTCCCACTTACAGTCCGCTCGGACTACGGGTAAGGTTTCTTCTATGACAGAGCATATGTATCTCGATGCTCCCTCACCCCGGTCTTGTTGGCTAGAGACCTTCTCGACCTTGAAGTCATCCCCGATTGAACAACCCTCGGGTATAAATATTTTCATTGGGGCTCTAGGGCCACCTCCAGAGCAGTCACTTCGGCATCTGCGACCATATGGGAAGATGAAGGGGCAGCCTGCTGAGGAACTGATTTGGAAGTTTTAGCCGTCGCGATCTGGGAAAATATGAAGGTTTGAAGGTGGAACGAAGATCTGGGTTAGAAATCTAAGAACAAATATGAAGATTTGAAGATCAGAGATGAAGATTTGAAGATTTGAAAAAGTTGGAAGTCGTTAGAAAATTCGAAGGTAAAAGCTAGGATCGGAAAGTGAAAGAACTATAAAAGGTCGAAACTTTTATAGGGGAAAATGTAATCACTATGCGATGTTTCACATTCGAAGGCAACCAGCCGATGATCAACACGTGTCTGAAGTCAGAACGACGTGATTGATTGGGATGTTTTGGCTTATCCGTCTTCTCGGTTGTAACATACGAAAGAAGGAACCGCGGTTCATCTATCGTACCCCATCATTTCCGCAAACCTACTCCCTAGGAAACGAGGGGACTATCTATATACGGGTGAAACGTGGGCTATAACACACCCCGATTTCTCGGTGTGTCAAACGAAGCAAGGGTATGAATACATAGGATTAAAATCGAAGTTGGGAACTTCTTGTACCGAGGCCCGAATGGAGTGCTCGCCATCGGACTTGATAAAATGACGCACCCCAGACACGGGATGAGTTCTGAGACTTCGGGAAGCGCTTGAACGATTGTAGGCGGCATATAGATGGTGTGATATCCAGAACCAACCGGATATCACAGCGCGGATCTCACTCGATCTACAGATCAATAATTAACAATAGAGGAGAATTTTTACCTTTTCAGACTTGTACTAGCGGTGAAACTCACCTACTATACAAAGGAAAAATTTTTCTTTGATAACACACATTATAACACGCAAACCAAGGCAATTTAAGTTTATTTTTCTGCTATCCAGCTATTGCAAAGTTCTTATTTTATAGTTATTCTTTATACACAATTGGCTTCAAATTAAGGGTCTGGTTGAGGGCAAAACTACTATTCAGCTTAAATCCGAGCCCGACATTAACATCACAATTGTTTTGATTATTCCTTTTATGTTTAACTCATTTATCTAACATTTTTGATTATTTGTGTTGAATCAATCCACATATCCCTAAAACCGCGTATAAATTCAATTATTATCCGTTTTAAGAGTAAACAGTTTGAACTCGAGACATGTGGTTAGTGTTTAACCAAATAATTTGATTCCTGGTCAAAGATTATTTTTAGAAGTACTCGGGCTACTGATAACCAAGAAATTCCGTATTCTCACAATTATAAGAAAGGAAATAAGAATAAGAAATAGCAAAGAAGTTGATAGAAAGCAAGAGAAAGTAATTGTATTCCAATAATAATCAGAACGTGCCCTTACAAGTGAAATCTTTCCTTTTTACTGTTTTGATTCATTCCGTCGGTGCCTCTTCATTTAACTATTTAGCTCAAGCATCCATATCCTTTCATCTCGTGGGTGATTTGCTCATATCTGTTACGACTCCTGTCTCTTTTAATGCATCTCTCCAGCTGTCGCTTTTTCAATGATCCACATATTTTGACACATCAGCCACATACTTAATTCTCGTGTAATATTTATTTTTACCAATACAGTTAGGATGGAGAAATAGTTATCAGTCCGCCATAATATTCCGAGTACATGATGGAATTTTTGATTTTCAGTTACCTAAATAAGTTTTTGTATTGAGCTTGCATAATTGTGATGTAAACTCTGCACTTTAACTAATGCAAGACGAAGTTATAATGCAACACCCTTCCCAAACGATATCTTTTTTGTTTTATTTATCTATGTTCTTTCTTTTTTTTTGGTTAATATTTTTTCCACGCGAAGTGTGCAAGTGAATAAATAATGTAAAGAGAAGGGAAAGATCATTGTTCGAGATTAATAATTCTATTTTTCTAGGAAGTAGGATTGATCAAGAAAACATGATTAAAAAATTTGAAGAACTAATAAGCCAGTAAAGTCTTCAAGTCCAAAGCCGACGTATTGACTCATCATGTTGAATATAATGTGGGCTATATGTTTCCTCTTCAAATTTTGTAGCTGGATATTATTTGCTGAGGTTCCTATGAAACTACCCCTGATGTTAACGCCTCAGAAACACAGTGGCCACATACGATGAAGGGGTCAGTTGAATATCCTTCAAAAAAAAATTATATTGCGTATATAAAAAATTATATTATATATATAAATCAAAATTTATTCTTTATATATATATATATAAAAAATTTCGTGCTACTCATCAGAGAGCCACTCAACTCGATTTCAAGAATCATAATTCTTGCTTTCAATTCATAAACTTCAAAAAAATGAGTATTTGCCGTATCGTTGAGTGATCGTTAAAAGAAAAAGTGGGCCTTTAATATCTTTCCAATCCTGAAATATGCTACACTGTTGAGAGGTCGGCAAAAAAACTAAAGTTAAAAGAAAAAATAGAATAAGTTGATTAAGCCTTTAAGATTAGCTATTGAATTGTGTTCTGTTCAAAGGTTTTGTCCATTCTTTTTCTTGTTATATAGTACTTGAATAATTTTCCAAATAGCTGATAACCCTAGGTTTCAATCAAGCACAGTGAACTCTTACAAGAATTGTTAACTTTAACTTTAATCATATGAGGTGTTTGTCATAATTTTCTTATTATAGTTGATTTTTCTATCTCTTAGAAAAAGGGTAACTTACTTATCATAATCGATTTACCTTTTACAAAAAGAAAAAAAAAAACTTCTACATTTGGCTTGTCCTTTTTTTGGAGAAAATTTTTTTGGACTACTATAAATGAAAGACATTTCCTTCTCATTCGCTAACATCCACAATGTAGCCATAAGATTTGAGAGTCTTGTTTAGAGAGAAAATTTTTGAGACAAGTGTTAGTCTGCCACTTGTGCGCCGACGTAAGTCAATTGATCAAATCATAAAATATTGTGTCTCTTTTGATATATATATATATATATATATATATATATTTTGTTATTTGATTTTATCGTTATTCAAAATTTATTTTATCAGCCTTCATATAACATTTGATTATTTTGTTCCTAACAACGGAATAGACGAATCACATTTAAGGGAAGCTCTATCATGTATTTTTACAAGAGATTATTTTTACGGTTCGACCATGACCTCTTTATCACATAACAACAACTTTATCAGTTACGACAAGGCTCACCTTCCCGACGAATCACATTTGAACGTGTTAAAACGATTTGAATCGGCGAGTCATGACCAACTACTCGAAGTCTTCTTTTTTGGCTAGTTGAGGAGAGAGGCAATTTCAATTATTCCAACTAAATAGGATTTGATAAAACTTCTTTATCAAGTCAAATCTATATTTTAAGTTTGAATCCAGTTAATGGTGCCAAATAAAATGTGTCTGAAAGACCAATATTTATTTTTGACTAGCCAAAATAATTAGTAGAGAGCAAGTTTCCTGTATAATATAAAAGGAAAACAAAAGGGCTGGTTTTATGGAGCCAGCACTAAACCATTTAATTTACTTTAGTTTAGAGGAAGAAGTTTTTTTATTATATGTAAAGGCCGAGTCAGAATTTGAAACCTGTGAATTTTAAATTTGTCATGAAACTTATAACTCGTCCTAGTTACTAGTTTTGCAATTAAATATTGAGTTTTCTAGTATAAATACAGTATTTTAGCAAAGTGATTGGATTAGACTGAATACACCTAATCGACTAATATGTAAAATAAATGATGATTGGTGGACCTTCAGCCTTAGTAGTGGCTCCTAGAGGACAACTGGACAAGTAAAGATCTGTTATACTGCTATATTATTAATTCATAAATTTTAAAAAACAAAAATTTGTGGTGCTTACGCCTCATGTCTCGAGGCTTTCACCTCGCCCGTAAAACGTCCCGTCTTACGCTCTCACCTTTTAAAACACCGGTAGCTCCCAGAGGACAACTGGACAAATACTAAACAAGAAAAGAATTTGCATCTTTCTTCTTGAAACACCAAAAAAAAGGATGGAAAAGAATGCAATTTATGAAAGTGGAGGGACCATTAAATATTTAGGCCAATAAACAGACAGAGAATTAGATTTTCATGTCACTGTCAAAGTCTTTTATTCCTAAACAAGATGCAGTGGTAGGTGTGATTAGTGAATATAACAACCTAAGTGGTGACAAAGACATAATTACTCATAACAATAGTTTCTTGAGTAATACTCCTATGCTCTAAATACCTATATACCTTATGAACTTTAAACTTGCATGCCATAAGTTAATTAATACAACAAATAAGGATATAATAAAGTTTGAAATTAAGGGGGTGAGTCAAGTATCAACTAAAATCATTTTTAGTTTTGTTTCTTATTAGCTCTGTTAAATGAGCGAATTAGGCCAAAATCGGATAAGGTAAAATATAATTAAGGGAAAATGCATAAGTACTCCTGACTTATACCCCGATTTTCAATTACATACTTTATCTTTGCGAGAATCTTATTACCCCTCCCCCCCTAATTTTTTTTAATACCATCCTAAAACTAAACAACCAAACTCTTGGCAAATGGTGAACTACACGCGCTGCCACATATATGTTTAGTACTTTTTTAAATCTTTCTTCTTTTTCTTATTTCTTACTATTCTCATTTTATTTAATTTCATTCTCTTTCTTTTTGTTGGAATTTCAAGGACACCATTTCTTCCAGCGAAAAAAAAATTTCCGACGACAGATTTTTATCCCGATATGAGTGTGTGTGTGTGTGTATATATATATAAATTTTTTCTTAAAAGTGTAATTTATGTGTGGGAGGAAGAGCAAAAGAAAGAAAAATGAATATAAGCTGAGAAGACTTTTTTGAGTTAAAATTTCAATACCTCAATTTTTTTTGGTGTGGGAAGGTTTTTTGATGATGAATTTTTCCCCCCAAATATGAGTGTATTTTGTTTTGCTTATGAATAGATCTTTTTAGACTTTAATTTGTGTGTGAAAAGAATAGAAAGCGGAAAAAGAAAAACAGAATAAATGGAAGAAAAACGGTTGGACAAAATCGCCGGTGAATAAATATCCGCCGGAATTAGAGAACAAACGAAAAAAGAAGTAAAAGAAAAAGACAAAGAAAAAGGAAAAGGAAAAGGAAAAAAAGTAAGAAAAAATAGTAAAAAGGCAAAAAAAAAAATGGTAAAAAAGAAAAAAAAATCTAAAAATCATTTTTTCTTGCTTCTTGAGAGAGTGAAATACACACACTTTGCCACGTCAGCTTTAAGAGTGCAAATAATTCTGCTTTAAAGTAGTTTAGGGGGTAATAAAAAATCCCTTAAAAGTAGAGTGTGTAGTTGAGAATCCGGATATAGGTCAGGGGTCCTTATGTATTTTCCCATAAAATTAACTAGCTAAATAATGAGTCATAATATAATATGTTCGATATTTGTTAAATCAAACCCCTAATGACGTATTCTTCGTTGTATCACTCAATCAACTTGTTAAAATATGGGCTTGACTATTAACTTAGGCTAATTTGACATGCCTATATTATGTAAATAATCATAACTAAGTTGTTGGAAAGTTCAAAGTTTAGAATGAAGCTTCTTTTCAAGAACTAACCATAGAAATATATTTATTTGTTGGTCAAGTATTCAGTTGCAAATTTAAGAAAAGTTGTAAAAACAAAAAGAAAGGCACAAGGAACCAAGATATGTCTGGATGGGCTTAAAAGTTGCTTTTAAGTATTTTTTTTATTAAATGGAGTATTTGGCCAAAAAAAAAGCTACTTAAAAAAAGTCAAAAGCAAGAAGTTGGCTGATCCCAACTCTTCTTATTTGGCTTAAAAGCCATTTTAGTTTGACCAATAAAATTATTCTTTTGTCCCTTATAAGTTTTTATAATACCAAAATTATCCTCAGTCAAAGAAACTATTAAAATTTCTTCTTTTTTTTCTACACCCCCACCCTACCCTTCACCCCACCCCCATGCCCCCACCCCTACCCCCCCCCCCCCCCCCCCCCCCCGAATTTTTTTAAATATATTTTCAGTTTTTTTTCATTTTTCTTTTTTAATATATTATACTTATATATAATTGCTACTCCTGTAATTAGCTCCTTTATAATATTAACAGCTTTAGGGATATTTTTGTCTTTTTAATAGGAAAAAGTGTTTACCAGCACTTGTTTGCCAAACACTTCAACAACTTTTTTTAAGTTTCAGCACTTTTATCCAAACATGTAACTGCTTATTTATAAAATAAGCTCCAACACTTAAAGGCTGCTTTTAAACACTTGTGCTTAAAAGTCACTTTTTTTAAGCCAATCCAAACGGGCTCTATAGGACAAACACCACTTCAATATCCCAATGAACTCTAATATATCGAAATTTTTATGGGATTTTTACGCATATAGCCGGCGATATTAATTATTTATCTTTTCTAGTCATATACACAGATTATATATTGATTATACACAATTATATATATTTAATACATATATTATATATTTATCGGCTATTTTTAATTAAAATAATAGGGTAACGGGGATTAATTTTTCAAAATTTTAATGTATTATCAGTTAAAAGACAATTGGGACGTACGTCGGTTACGTTCAACCTATTAGTTGTTGGACTTAGTTTACTTTTTAGAAATATATGAAAGGGGTAGCTAAACTTAAAACTATTTTTATGCTTACAGGCATGAATATACTTGTTATTGTTAACTATATATATTCCTTGTCACTGTTCCAAGAGTAAAAGAGAATTGGCATAATCCACGTCCAGCACTTATAAATTAGATATATTTATAAATATTAGATTCAATAAGAGATTGACAATACTTAATAAAAGACCTGCACCAATACTTTAGAGTTAATATCCTAAAAACCTCCTAAATTATCACGTTTTTATCATTTTTCTGTTTAAATTATCCGATGTCCCCAAAACCTCCTAAACTATATTTTCCTTCATATTGAAACACCTTCGTTATTTTTCTGATAAACCGTGTGTAATAACTTGCTATTGCGCGCGTGATGACCGGAAAATCTATCAAAAGGTCCCCATCTGACAGCATGTAGCGACTAATTAAACCTTTCTTCCTGATTTATTAACTTTTTCTCTATTTTTTTCACCAATTTCCCCTATTTTTTCTCCTTTCTTCTTCATTTCTCCATCCAATTCCATCTGAAATTCTCCCTCTCTTGTTATTATTGGATCTTCTTTTTATCTTTCTCATTTTATTCTTCTTTCATTTATTACCCGAATTTATTTGAAAAACTAAACCCATTTAACAACTCACAAAAAAGATCTAATTTTTTTGGTAAAACTGACTTGAAGTTACCTAATAAGTTTATACAATAATTTTGCAACAAAAAAGTTAGTTTTAATGAAGCAACACCTGTGCATAGCTATCTTCTTCAAAGCAACTCGAAGTTTTACCAATAATCTTCACTCAATCAGAACTCTGATGAACCCGAGATTTTTCAACAAACCTTAATTTTTAATCCCCAATCTGAAACAAAAATAAAATAAGACTGAGTAATCGAGGGCTATTAGGGGGGAATCAAGGTTACAACGAAGTTTAATGGAGCAAATCGCTACTAAGAGGTGTAGTATCCATCATCAGAAGAGAGGAGAGAAAAGGGGAAGTGACGAAAATAATTTTATTCTACCCCTCTTTTTTTGTTTCTAACTGGGTTGTAACGACCCGACCGGTCGTTTTGAGCACTAGCGCGTCGTTCAGCGGTTTGAGGTCTCGAGTAGCTTCACTTCATGTTTTATGACTTGTACGCTTGGTCGGAATTGAATTTCGGGATCTCTAAGGCAGGTTTCCGCTGAGAACAGAATAATGTTCGTGTCCGAAGGTGAACGTAAGGAATAACATGCAAAAGACAGCCTGGAAAGTAGGGGAAACCTAGATTCAAGGTCGGAAGAATCGGAAACAGACTCAAAAACGGAATCGGAGTGGTTTCGGAAGGAAAATTCTCAATTCCTAAGCCTTAAGTTGGGAGAATTGAATAAGATTTGACTCTTGAGTAAAAAACCTCGAAATCGGGATTTAAAGGTTCCAATAGGTTCGTATGACAATTTCGGACTTGGGCTTATGTTCGGGTTGAGTATCGGGTGGTCCGAGAATATTTCGACGTTTATTATCGAAGGTTGGTATTTTGGAAGTTTAAGAATTTCTTAAGTTTGAATTGAAATAAATTTTGGTGTTATCAATGTCCGTTTGGAGTTCCGAGCCTTGGAATAGGTTCATATCGTGATTTGTGGCTTGCATGCAAAGTTTGGCGTCATTCCAGAATATTTAATTATGAATCAGACGCGTTCGACGAAGTTTGAAAGTCTAAAGAAAGGTTTTGATCGTCGATTCATAGTTTTCATGTTGTTGGTGTGATTTGAGGTCTTGAGCAGGTCATGTTATATTTTGGGATTGGTTGGTATGTTTGGACGGGGTCCCAGGGGCTTCGAGTGTGTTTCGGAGTGGTTTCAGACCAAGTTTGTCTAAGTTGTTGCGGTTGGTGTGTGTTGTATGGTTTTATTCTTCATGAAAGCGAATGGATTCATGTGTTCGCGAAGAAGGATTTGCTAGCTGCTGACTTTTTTGCTACGCGTTCGCGACTGGGGCCACGCGTTCGCGTAAGGTGAGGCGAAAAAACTTCGCGTTCGCGATAGCAGCTTCACGTTCGCGATGAAGGAGCTGTCTAGGAGATTTCCTTAGCTTTCGCGTTCGCGGATTGGCCATCACGTTCACGATAATCAACCTGGTAAATCATCACGTTCGCAAGCTGTGAATCGCGTTCGCGAAGGGCAGTTTAGGAGCTGGAGCTGGTATTGCTTCGCGAACGCGAGGGACTTGCAGAGTTCGCAAAGAAGGTCGAACTGGGTAGTGTGGTTTTAAAAATGGGGGTTTGGCTCATTTTCACTTTATTTCTTCCATGGGAGCGGACTTTGGAGCGATTTTGGAACACCATTTTCATCGTCAAGCATGAGGTAAGTGATTGCTACAGGTTGTGAGTCAATTATACGAATTTAGGTTTGTAAATTCATGGAAATTTGTAGAAATTATGAGATATTAAGAGAAAAACCTAGAAATTGGTAGTTTTGGAATTTGACCACTAACTTGGACATGAAATTGGGAATAAATTATATATATTATAGGTGATGTTTATCTTCAAAAAGTTTTGAAATCCGGGTACGTGGGCCCGAGGGTTGACTTTTCGAGCGGAGTTGGGAAGTGTTATAAATTAATTAATTGTGATGTTGGAGTATATTTGTATTGGCTTTCATGATTGTTTGACTAGTTTGGATCGTTGGCTTTGAATTGAGGAGTTAAAGAGGCGTTGAAGCTGATTATGGAACTTCAGAACAAGGTAAGTCTCATGTATAACCTTGTGAGGAGGAAACTACCCCAGGTGATGTAATTGTTATGTGCTACTAGTTGTGGGCGCTACGTACGCACGAGGTGACGAGATTCCGCATGTGGCTAAAGCAAGTTTATGTCCGGGTAGATTTAGGACTTTATCATGTAATATTTGAATTATTTGAACTCATTCTGCTAGCTTAATTGATTGAATTTATAACTGAAACTGATTTTTAGAAATATATGTATATATTAAGCCGAGGGCCTTATCATCTTGAGTTGTTGGCAAGTTATTTGAGAAACAGAAAAGGTTATATTTACTTTGTGCTCATGTACTGTATTGTAAGCACGTGTCTCGTAATTCGGTAATTTCTTTCCTTTATTGTGTAGCGGGCCGAACACCTCGCCGGTATAATAGATGCATCTATGGTTCGTGCTACTCGAATCTCGGCAATGTACACATTATTCTGGATCGGGCCGAACGACCTCGGCATAATCGTGCGTTATATCGTTGGTAGTCTGAACATTCACAAGATTATCTTTCCACTGATGTCCGACATTTTATATGGAACTTCTGTAACGACCTAACCGGTCGTTTTGAACTCTAGCTCGTCGTTCGGCAATTTGAGGCCGTGAGCAGCTTCGTTTCAGGTATTATGACTCGTAGGGGTGGTCGGAATTGAATTTCGGGAAGTTCGGAGTCAATTTGGAAAGAAAATTATCATTTCAAAAGCCTTAAGTTGGAAGAATTGACTAAGATTGGATTTTTGAGTAAACGACCTCAAAATCAAGATTTGAAGGTTCCAGCAGGTTCGCATGATGATTTCGGACTCAGGCGTATGTTCGGATCGGGTTTTGGATGACCCGAGAGCGTTTCGACACATATTGTGGAAGTTAAAATTTTAGAAGAAATTTCATAAGTCTGGGTTGAAGTGCGTATCAGTGATATTGATGTCCATTTGGGATTACGAGTCTGAGAGTAGCTCCGTATGGTGATTTTGGTGTTGGGAGCGCGATCAAAAGTAAATTCGGAGGTCCATAGGTCATTTTGGAGTCCTTTGGCTAAAGTTAGAAATTCGAAGGTTTTAAGAAGTTGGACTGGAAATGGAAATTTTGATATCTGGGTCAGATTCCGATTCCGGAAGTTGGAGTAGGTCCGTAATGTCGAATATGGCTTGTGTGCAAATTTGAGGTTAATCGGACGTGATTTGATAGGTTTCGGCATCGAATGTAGAAGTTGGAAATTTTGAAGTTTATTAAGCTTGAATTGGATTGCGATTCATGGTTTCGGCGTTGTTTGATGTGATTTGAGGCCTCGAGCAGGTCCGTGGGATGTTATGGGACTGGGTCGTCTGATTGGACGGGGTCCCGGGGGCCTCGGGTGGCTTCAGATCATTTCGGGAATTTTTGAAATGGCTGATGCTGGTGTCTGGTGTTGTTCTTCATGTTCGCGGGGATCCCCTCGCGTTTGCGAAGAAGGATTTGGATTCAGGGACTTTGTTCTTCGCGTTCGCGAAGGGTGCCTCGCGTTCGCGAAGAAGACAAATCTCTGTTGCGTAGGTCTAACTTTGGAAGCTCATATCTCACCATCTATAAGGAATTTTGAGATGATGTAAAAATGAAAGTTGTATCCATTTGTGTCTAGTTTCCAGAAAAGTAAACAATTTAGCATTTGGATTTATGCACAAAGAGTTATGGCTGGTACACTATAGGTTATCCGGGAAGATGAAGAAGAAATTTGTGTTACACAGGGCTGACTTTGGCAGATTATATCTCGAATTTATAAGGAATTTGGAGATGAACAAAATATGTAAGTTTTAGATCTTGGAGTTTAGTTTTCAGAACATTAAACCATTTGTTATTTGAAGTTTTACAAAAAAGGTTATGACCATTATAATAGAGGCTATCTGAGAAGAGTTTGGATTTACTTTTCGAGATTTTTTGTTCTTTGCGAACGCGAGGGTAGGCCCGCAAATGCGAAGAAGACTTGCCTGGCAGTGTATAAGTTTGCAAAAAATGAATTAGGCTCATTTCATCTCATTTCCTCCATGGGAGACGACCTAGGGGCGATTTTGGAGCTCCATCTTCATCATCTATGTCAAGGTCAGTGATTCCCACCTATTTCAAGTTAAATACTTGGATTATATATATTTTTTAACATGGAAATTCATGGAAAATTAGTGAAAACTTGGGGTAGAAAACCTAAAATTAATATTTTTGGATTTTGACCACGAAATAGGACATGGGATTTGAAATAAATTATATATTTGAGTTCGTGAGGTTATGGGTAATGTTTATCTTCGGAATTTTCGAAATTTGGGCACGCGGGCTTGAGAGTGGTTTTTATCGACTTTTCGATCGGGGTTAGAAATTGTTATAAATTGGATTCTAATGGATATTTGAGCATATATTAATGGATTTGCGTAATTATTGGCTAGTTTTGGGGTGTTGTACATCAATTTGAGTCATTGGAAGGGATTGGAAGCCGGTTGTGGAACTTCGGAGCGAGGTAAATCTCCTTTCTAACCTTGTAAGGGGGAATTGTCCCCATAGGTGAAATAATCAATAATGTGCTACTATTTGTGGGGGGCTACGTACGCACGAGGTGACGAGAGTTTGTGCATAGCTACTATTATGCTTATGCCTGCGTAGTCTAGGACCCAAAATCATATTTTATTTGCGTACTTGTAACTTTACTGATAAATTTAAGAATGTTTAAACTTTATCGAACTTGGAAAATGAATTTCTAGAAAAGATTCAAATACTATCTTTGTGACCATTAAAAGAGACATTGTCATTTTCTTGGGTAATTATTTTCCCGATATAGTCGGGGTGGACTGTTTGAATGTGTATGCTTATGTGTGACCGCTTCGCAATTTATATTCCGCGAGCGGGTTATTTATTCCACTACTCTCATGGGAGCGGGTCGTACACCACGACAGGTTAATAGATGCATCTATGGTTCGCTCTGTTCGACCCTTCGGCAGTGCACAATTTACATTTATGTTGGTTCGGGCCGTTCGACCCTCGGTATTACTTGCACATGATATTTGTTGAGTACTTTCTGTGATTTAAACTGTTTATTGTCCTTGAATTATAAGTTGTCAACTGAAATGACGGAGATTAAAATTTGTAATTATGAAAGAAGTTGTTCCTTCCTGTCACTATTTGTTAATTAATTATGACATCCATGCTTAGCGTCACCCTTGTTTATATTAAATTGACCTCTAGCAAGTGTCAAAGACGACCTCTCGTCACTACCCATTCAAGTTTAGGCGGAATACTTACTGAGTATACATTATCGTACTCATACTACACTTGTTGTGCATTTTTGTTGCACAGGTGCATGTATATCTAGTGGCCCCGTTTGACGCAGTGGTGTAGCTGACATGGAGACTTAGCAGAGCTGTTTCTCTCGAGACGACCCGTAGCCAACAGAGTCTCCCTCGGATGTATTGTATTTTTTTTCCTTTTGTCCAGTTTGTATTCCGGACAAATATTTTATCACATGTAAATTTCCTAGAAATTTGCTCATGCACTTGTGATACCAGGTTCTGGGATGACTAGGGGATTTATTTATTATTTAAATTTATTAAATACATTATTGTTTACTTAGTGGAAGTTTGTTAATTATCATTTAATGTAGTGAAAAATAGTGAGTTCAAGAGTAATAAAATAAAGATTTAGTTAACTCCTTTGTGTTGGCTTGCCCGACAGTGGAGTCCGGTGCCATCACGACCCTTATTGAATTTGAGTCTTGGCAACATGGTATCAGAGCACTAGGTTCCCTTAGGTCTCACGAGTCATGAGCAAGACTAGTAGAGTCTTTCAGATTGGTACGGAGACGTCTCTACCTATCTTCGAGAGGCTACAGGGCTGTTAGGAGTACTTCCCTTCTTGATTCCTCATCGTGCGGTTTGATTCCTTTGAGGCTTATCCTATGTTTCTTTCCTACTCAATCTTACGCGACACGAAGCGCTTGCTATAAATCGGGAATTTGAGGAATCCTAATGGTACTACAGATCTAGTGCGTGAAGTTTCTCCATGCACGGATGGTTGGGGCTATTGTCGTTGCTTTGCGGAAGGATATTATGTGGTTACAGCTTGGTAGTTGCACTTCTGAGAGCTTTGAGGCTATGTGCAAATTTCTATAATGCTCATGATTGGTTATTGCACAGTATTGATGAGATGGTAGGATACTTGTCCATATGTCAGGGCAGTGAATGACTTGAAAGGAGGTCGGCTCAGGGCGTGATTTCGGGATCCAGTATTTTTATTTCCGACGGAGGAAAGACAATTGGACTATAAATGTTCAGGTTTGAATTGGTAGAGTAATGAGATTTGGTGTTTTCAAGTAAGGTGGAATCTTCATCCGTGATGTGGTATTGTCGTCCTCGATCGAATAGAATGTGTTAAGTTCGCCGGTGTTATGACCTTCTACAATTCGCCTTTGGGGCAGGATATAGTGAGATAGTATTAAAGAAGCGGCTATTAGAGATCGCGGTGTGCGGTGGTTCAGGATTCAATAAGTATTTCTAATGTCGATGGCTTGAGAAGGGGGATCTTCGGAAATGGTTGAGGTTGGTAGTGATCTATCGGTTCAAGTGCTGCAAACATGGATATTGATGTAAGGCTGCAGCTGGGAAGAAAGAGATGAGGAAGGACATGTGAGAAGTGTCAGATGGCGGATAAATTTCTGGAAGACCAGGTGTAAGAAGAGGAAGTCGAGCAGTTGCTTAGAGGGGGAGTTTGACCAAAGTGGGAGAGTGGCAGCGTAGCATATGAGTTCTGCGGTAAGATAGATGCACATCTTGAGGAGAAGTTTGGAGTGATATGAGAATTTTAGTGGACAGTGATTGGGTCCACGGGCTTAAATTGAAATGTTGGCTACTGCGACGGGAGATGGGGTGCAACGGGAAGGAGTTGCTTGGTATGAAGAAGGATGCAATATAACTTGGAATTGGAAGATGTTGTCGCACATTTAGCCGATGTCCATAAGGTGTGAACGAACTGGTGCAGTTGGCGAATGAGAACGAGCTTAGGATGGGGTATTGATGTCGTAGTGAGTGTTCCCCGTGCAGCAACGTTGGAGGGTGTCGGCATGTAATTTCCACATGTGATTTATCTCCTGTGAGCAGGTTAGCGGTCGTATGGTTGACAAAGTTTCTGTGAGGAATTCTATTGATTGTTCGGTAAGAAGTTGAATATAGGAATGATGCTAGAGATTTAGAGTGTTCATGAAATGCTAACAAAAGAATTTAGAGGAATTTGACGGGTTGGTTGTGCAAGATCATATCAGCAATGAAGAAAGAATTTTGGTGGGTTCTAGAGTTGTGCAAGCAGTAGCTTCAGGCTAAGTGTGATTTTTCACTGCAATAGGGTTGCAGGATTATCTTCTCATGGGGTTTCGGGTTATCGGCGTTTTAGCTAGCTATTACATCTAGGGGAAAGGAATAAAATGGTAATTTGAGAAAATGATTTGAGAGATTTGTGGTATAACTGGCCTTATTGGGGGAGGCCCGGGGTTTTGCTTCGTGTAGATCCGGGTTGCAAGGAAAGTGACTCAGTCGAGTGCTTTATTGAGAGGGTGTTCATGTGCTAGAAGGGTCTTGGATTTGATTATACTTGGGACCAAGTCAGAGTGGGTGACTCTTAATAACGGTCCTAGAGAATTCAAAGGTTTAAATTGCGGTGCTTGAGATTTCAAGCCTGCGACATGGTTAAGAATCGAGATTTTGCAGCAGATCGTGATAGGAGGCTCGGAGTGTTCTATGTTATCTTCGGCTAGAAATGTAGCATTGGAGGGTATGAGATGAACCGTGGGATTTGAGACATCATGGTCTCGTGGTATAAGGTCACTCAAGATGAGTGTGGATTTGGGTTCACAATGTTTTGGATGAAGCTATTGCTATTTCTAAGTCAAGTTAAGGATAAATTAGAAGGAGATAGATTGGTTAGCCATGGTTGGAGTGTCACATTTACGGCAGTGATCAGTTCCTTCGGCGTGATTAAGTTATGCATGTGATTTGTGAGGGTATGTGCTAGGCTTGTCAGCCGCTGTAATAGAGTTTATTTGGGAGCATTCAAGTATTATGGCCTGTCAGGTGTAGGCGGATCCCGGAAGGATTATGGTGGTATAGACTATTCCTTGAGTATTTTCATGTTTTGTGATTATGATAATTCACTCATGTGTTGTCATGGTTCTCTTGAAGAGAGTTAAGTAAAAGGTTTCTATATGATGAAGTGTTCACCCTATTAGCGGTTCAGGAGTTATGACGGGATTCATGTGCGAATGCAGATGGGCATGTTAGGTGCAGTGAGCGGTATGAAATTTGGAAGCGAGGATCAAGGTTGCGGCTTGGTGTTGACAAGAATGTCACAAGCTCGGATGAGCAAGAAAGGGATTTGAATGTTTAGAGTAAGCTGGTAATGTCTTCAGCGTCTCCTGAGACCGGTGTTTTGTGAAGGAGGCTTTGCATCCTTGTTATGAATTCTTGAATTGCTCTACAACATTATTGTGGTCGGTGGTGTGGATGTGCAGACTTGTTACCTAGTGCATGAGGTCATGGAAGTGTATACCATGGGAGGAATGTATAAGGGTGACATGTAGTCACTTGATTGATTGAAGGTTTGAACCAAGTATGAAGGATGTGGTAAGATGACTTATTTGAGAGTTTATGCCTGGAGGGCGCTCGGTTCATTTGGTTGTGGATTGTGGGAGTTTGTCCCGGCTATGACGGTTGTTCTTGTGTATTATGAGAAAAGTGGTGTATTATGGACCCAGGTAAGGCTATTATCCTAGTTCGGTGCGAGCAGGGTTGACTCGAGGTTTTTGGATGGATTTAAATATGATTATGGGCTCCATATGAGTCAGGTGTGTTTAGTTCGGTATAGCGCTTCTCATGGAGAGGTATTAGAACATCAGATGTTGTTCCATCTTCGTCCATTTCATGTAATATTATTTTGTGTTGTGTGAGTTATGAAACGACTTGATAATTTCTTATGTGTTGAGATTCCGCGTAGTGATGATGTTATGTGAGCAGGATAGCTCTTGAGATTCAGAGTATATATATCGCACCTCAGTTGTTCTTGAGTTTTGTAGTGTATGGCTCTATCGGTCTCCCTAGGATGGTATTATGCACTTAGCGTGCTTGTGACCGATATTCGATATTTTTTGGTAATGAGCGATTTAGCTCAATAAGTATCTCCTTGTGTGGATTTTATGTGTTGATCGGGTGGCACGCCGCCACGGGCATGTTATTTGGATGGGGTTGCACGCCGCAACAGTGTGATATTGAGCATGGTTCCATATATCTATTTTCTGGTGTTTTTATTTCCCATTTTCTGAGGGAGGTTTATAACATCTTTTTGATTGTCTAATTAGTTACATGAGTTGAGTAGTCCATTCCTGAGTCATTTCTTTATGTATCACGTTCGAGTTGTGGCCTATTGGCGCATTGTGGCATCATATGAGACTGTTGGTCATGTCTGGGGTGACTTGTTGCCTGAGCAGTTCAGACAGGGTGAGACGAGATTTTTGGATTAGAGATCAGTGCGATAAGGTTATGTGAAGTATATATTAAAGAACAAATAACATTATTCGGTTCATAATGAGGTGATGATTCTAGTCAAGAGGAGAGATTAATGATTTGTTAATTCTGCAGTTGGTTATGAATTTCTACACATCTCCTCCGTTGTGGTGGTATCATAAGCATTATAGCAGGACCTACATGTATGTCATGAGGTGCATTGGGAGCATCAAATTCGTGGAATTTTGGTTATTAAGATCAGGGAATGTCATTATGGTTAGATGAGGAATTATGCGATGTATTGTGCTAATTCAGCAAAGGCAAGCCATCATGTTCTGGTACTTCATGTAGTGGTTAATTCGGTGTTCATATGTTGGAAACAGGCATGACAGAGAATTTTGGGTGTTGGAACTGGGTTCCGAGCTTATTGTATGGATAATAGAGGATATCTTCATATTCGATCGAGCTAATGTGCTCAATTGAGTGGTGGTAGCACATGTAGGTGCACGAAGTATTACACAGTGATTTCAGACAAACTCTGGAGCAGTTCTTGGCACGTTCGAGGACGAACGTATGTTTAAGTGGGACAGAATGTAACGACCCAACCGGTCGTTTTGAACTCTAGCTCGTCGTTCGGCAGTTTCAGGTTGTGAGCAGCTTCGTTTCAGGTATTATGACTCGTAGGCGTGGTCAGAATTGAATTTCAGGAAGTTCGGAGTCAATTTGGAAAGAAAATTATCATTTCGGAAGCCTTAAGTTGGAAGAATTGACTAAGATTGGATTTTTGAGTAAACGACCTCAAAATCAGGATTTGAAGGTTCCAGCAGGTTCATATGATGATTTCGGACTCGGGCGTATGTTCGGATCGGGTTTTGGATGACCCGGGAGCGTTTAGGCAAGTCAGCATTTTAGAAGAAATTTCATAAGTCTGGGTTGCAGTGCATTTCAGTGATATTGATGTTCGTTTGGGATTCCGAGCATGGGAGTAGCTCTGTATGGTGATTTTGGTGTTGGGAGCGCGATCGAAAGTAAATTCGGAGGTCAGTAGGTCATTTTGGAGTCATTTGGCTAAAGTTGGAAATTCGAAGATTTTAAGAAGTTGGACCGAAAATGGAAATTTTGATATCGGGGTCAGATTCCGATTCAGGAAGTTGGAGTAGGTCCATAATGTCGAATATGGCTTGTGTGCAAAATTTGAGGTCAATCAGACGTGATTTGATAGGTTTCGGCATTGAATGTAGAAGTTAGAAATTTTAAAGTTCATTAAGCTTGAATTGGACTGCGATTCATGGTTTCGGCATTGTTTGATGTGATTTGAGGCCTCGAGCAGGTCCGTGGGATGTTATGGGACTGAGTCGTGTGATTGGACGGGGTCCCGGGGGCCTCGGGTGTGTTTCCGGGTGGCTTCGGATCATTTCGAGCATTTTTGAAATGGCTGATGCTGGTGTCTGGTGTTGTTCTTCACTTTCGCGGGGATCCTCTCACGTTTGCGAAGAAGGATTTGGCTTAAGGGACTTTGTTCTTCGCGTTCCCCAAGGGTGCCTCGCGTTTGCGAAGAAGACAAATCTCTGTTGCGCATGTCTAACTTTGGAAGCTCATATCTCACCATCTATATGGAATGTTGAGATGATGTAAAAATGAAAGTTGTATTCCTTTGTGTCTAGTTTGTAGAAAAATAAACAATTTATCATTTGGATTTATGTACAAATATTTATGGCTGGTACACTACAGGGTATCCGGGAAGATAAAGAAGAAATTCGTGTTGCACAGGGCTGACTTTGGCAGATTATATCTCGAATTTATAAGGAATTTGGAGATGATCAAAACATGAAAGTTGTAGATCTTGGAGTCTAGTTTCAGAACATTAAACCATTTGTCATTTAGAGTTTTGTAAAAAATGTTATGACCATTATACTAGAGGCTATCTGAGAAGAGTTTGGAATTTGCTTTTCGAGATTTTTTGTTCTTCGCGAACGCGACGGTAGGCCCGCGAACGCGAAGAAGACTTGTCTGGAAGTGTATAAGTTTGCAAAAAATGAATTAGGCTCATTTCATCTCATTTCCTCCATGGGAGACGACCTAGGGGCGATTTTGGAGCTCCATCTTCATCATCTATGTCAAGGTAAGTGATTCCTACCTATTTCAAGTTAAATACTTGGATTATATATATATATTAACATGGAAATTCATGGAAAATTAGTGAAAACTTGGGGTTTTGGTAGAAAACCTAGAAATTAATATTTTTGGATTTTGACCACGAAATAGGACATGAGATTTGAAATAAATTATGTATTTGAGTTCGTGAGGTTATGGGTAATGTTTATCTTCGAATATTTTTGAAATTCGGGCACACGGCCGCGAGAGTGATTTTTATCGACTTTTTGATCGGGGTTAGGAATTGTTATAAATTGGATTCTAATGGATATTTGAGCATATATTAATGGATTTGCGTAATTATTGGCTAGTTTTGGAGCGTTGTACATCAATTTGAGTCATCGGAAGGGTTTGGAAGCCGGTTATGGAACTTTGGAGCGCGGTAAGTCTCCTTTCTAAACTTTTAAGGGGGAATTGTCCCCATAGGTGAAATAATAAATCATGTGCTACTATTTGTGGGGGGCTACGTACGCACGAGGTGACGAGAGTCCGTGCGTAGCTACTATTATGCTTATGTCCGGGTAGTCTAGGACCCAAAAGCAGGTTTTATTTGACGTACTTGTAACTTTACTGATAAATTTAAAAATGTTTAAACCTTATCGAACTTGAAAAATGAATTTCTAGAAAAGATTCAAATACTATCTTTGTGACCATTAAAAGAGAAATTGTCATTTTCTTGGGTAATTGTTTTCTCGATATAGTCGGGGTGGATTGTGTGTATGCTTATGTGTGAATGCTTTGCAATTTATATTCCGCAAGGTGGGTGATTTCTTCCACTACTCTCGTGGGAGCGGGCCGTACTCCACGGCAGGTTAATAGATGCATCTATGGTTTGCTCTGTTCGACCCTTCGGCAGTGCACAATTTACATTTATGTTGGTTCGGGCCGTTCGACCCTCGGTATTAATTGCACATGATATTTGTTGAGTACTTTCTGTGATTTAAACTGTTTATTGTCCTTGAATTATAAGTTGTCAACTGAAATGACGGAGATTAAAATTTGTAATTATGGAAGAAATTGTTCTTTCCTGTCACTATTTGTTAATTAATTATGACATTCATGCTTAGCGTCACCCTTGTTTATATTAAATTGACCTCTAGCAAGTGTCAAATTCGACCTCTCGTCACTACCTCTTCGAGGTTACACGGGATACTTACTGAGTACACGTTGTTTTCGTACTCATACTACACTTGTTGTGCATTTTTGTTGCACAGGTACATGTATATCTAGTGGCCCCTCTTGACGTAGTGGTGTAGCTGACATGGAGACTTAGCAGAGCTGTTTCTCTCGAGACGACCCATAGCCAACAGAGTCTCCCTCGGATGTATTGTATTTTTTTCCCCTTTTGTCCAGTTTGTATTCCGGACAAATATTGTATTACATGTAAATTTCCTAGAAATTTGCTCATGCACTTGTGACACCGGGTTCTGGGATGACTAGGGGATTTATTCATTATTTAAATTTGTTAAATACATTATTGTTTACTTAGTGGAAGTTCGTTAATTATCATTTAATTTAGTGAAAAGGAGTGAGTTGAAGATTAATAAAATAAAGATTTAGTTAACTCCTTTGTGTTGGTTTGCCCGACAACGGAATCCGGCGCCATCACGACCTTTATTGGATTTGGGTCGTGAAAAATTCTTATCTGTTGTGAAAAATAAGGTTTTGTTGAAAGTCTCGCCGATGAATGGTATTGTGAGGTTTGGGAAGAAGGGCAAGCTGAGCCCGAGGTTTATAGGCCCATTTGAGGTGTTGAGGCGGGTTGGGGAGGTTGCTTATGAGCTCGCTTTACCTCCCCGTTTATCAGGATTTCATCCAGTTTTTCATGTGTCCATGGTACCACGCCGACTTCTCTCACGTGGTAGATTTCAGTACCATTCAGCTGGATGAGAGGTTGGGTTACGAGGAGGAGCCAGTTGCTATCATTGACAGGAAGGATCGCCAGTTGAAGTCCAAGAGGGTTTCCGCCATAAAGGTTCAGTGGAGGGGCCAACCAGTCGAGGAGGCGACTTGGGAGTCTGAGGAGTTAATGCAGAGCAGATATCCACACTTATTCAACACTCTATGTATGATTCTAGACCCATTCGAGGACGAACATTTGTTTAAGAGGTGGAGAATGTAACGACCTGACCGGTCATTTTGTGTTCTACGACCCCCGTGCCCCTAAATGAGACTTCTTGTAGTTGCTTTTACTGATTTATGACTTGCGGGGAGGGGTGGTTCGAGGTTTGGAGGAGTTTGGAGTGATATAAGAACACTTAGGTCCTTAAGGTTGGCCTTAAAGGCCAAGTTTGACTACGGTCAACATTTTTAGTAAACGACCCCGGAATCGAGATTCGAGGGTTCCGGTGGGTTCGTATATTGATTTCGAACTTGGGCGTGTGTTCAGAACGGGTTTTGGATGACCCGGGGGCGTTTCGGCGCCTAATAGTGGCTTAAGGTTTCCTTAAGTCCAAACTTGGGGTTTGGAACGTGTTTTTGTGTTATCGAAATCCAAACAAAATTTTGAGACCGGGAATAGATCCGTTATGTCATTTATGACTTGCTTGCATAATTTGGTGTCATTCCTAGTAGTATAGGTAGGTTCGTCGTATTAAAAGCGAATTCGAAAACTTAAAGTTCTTAAGTTTGATCCAATAGGTTTTGGAGTATGATTTTTAGATTTAGCGTAGTTCGGGACATTCTGAAGGCTCGAGCGAGTATGTACTATAATTTAGGACTTGTTGGTTATTTAGATGGTGTCTCGGGTGGCCCCAGATTCTATTCGGGCATCGAGCGAGGCAAAAACCAGCCTTAAATGACTGCTGGTGCACCAAATCTGGTGCGACCGCACCTGCAGAGGTCAAGTCGCAGGTGCAAGACCGCTTCTGCGGTCCCAGCCTTGCAGGTGCGACTCCTGAGGGAGCACACATTTTCGCAGATGCAGACCCCTTTTCGCAGAAGCGGAGCCGCAGTGGCGAACTCCGCTCCGCAGGTGCGAAGCCAGGCCCCTTTCCCCTTCTCCGCAGATGCGAGATTTTTCTTGCAGATGCGAGACTGTAGGTGCGGTCTTCGAGCGGGCACGGAACCCAACTGTGGTTAAATTTGACAAATAGAACGAAAATAAGTCAAAAAAAAGAGTACCGAAATATGTATAACGCCACACTATGCGGCGCTATACATTAACGGTAACTGTGTCGTTAATGTATAGCGCCACATAGTGTGGCGTTATATACTTTTTTTCTGACAGACGGGTATAACGCCATTATACCCGGCGCTATATACTAAAAGTAGTACAAGGTTGCCCGGACCATTGGTTGAAAGGTAGATGTGAAGTGGGTTTTGTCCTTCCTTGAGGTACAAGGTTCAAACCTCTACACCAACATTTTGATATTTTTCTATTTCTTTTTCATTTTTTGTTTCTTTCATTATTTGGTTTAAGTGGTTAGATATAAATACTTTAATAGAGAAGCCATTTATTATTTCTTTAAAAAATAACCAATACTTTTAATAGTTGTTGTTTTGTGTTATACGTAAAACAAAATTATTTTTTTTCTTTTATTTCAAATTAGAATTATAAGTTTTATTTTCAAATTAGAATTTTGGTATAAAATAAAACTTATAATTCTAAAAATTGTAACATAAAATTAAAATTTATTTTTATATCTATAAATTAGTTAGATTATAAATCCTCACGTATATAAAACTCAAGAAAATAAGAAATGGTAAATTTGGAAAAGTGAGGATGTTTGTTTGACCTATTAAAATATAATCCACTTTATTAAAGTTGAAATCTTAAAAATAAATATTTTCTTTTATTAAAATGGGCATGTTTGATATTGTCGCTCTACTCAAGTAGTGTTAACCTTTCTCAAAATTATTACAATCCAAACATCTTCATACTTATAGCCAAACAAAAACTAATTAACAAAATGTTTTTTCCAATAATTAAACATTGCTATAAACCTGTAGAAAGAAAAAATAACCTGAACTTCCATGAAAAAGTGAACATTCTTAGCATAAAGTTCAGTAGAGAGCTTTTTGACAGCAGAGAAGAATTTTGGTATAAAATAAAACTTATAATTCTAAAATTCTAATTTGAAAATAAAAATTATAATTCTAATTTGAAAATAAAAGAAAAAAATTAATTTTATTTTACGTATAGCACAAAATAACAACTATTAAAAGTATTGGTTGTCTTTTAAAGAAATAATAAATGGCTTCTCTATTAAAGTATTTATATCTAAACACTTAAACCAAATAATGAAAGGAAACAAAAAATAAAAAAGAAATAGGAAAATATAAACATGTTGGTGTAGGGGTTTGAACCTTGTACCTCAAGGACAAAACCCACTTCACATCTACATTTCAACCAGTGGGCCAAGCAGCCTAGTACTGCTTTTAGTGTATAGCGCCGGGTATAATGGCATTATACCCGTCTGTCAGAAAAAAATATATAACGCCACACTATGTGGCGCTATACATTAACGACACAGTTACCGTATGTATAGCGCCACATAGTGTGTATACTCTTTTTTTTGACTTATTTTCGTTCTATTTGTCAAATTTAACCACAATTGGGTACCGTGCCCGTCTTCGAGCCAGAGGTGCAAAAAGCCTGTAGGCAGTGCACTTCGTTTTCAACATGGGACTTAACCATTTTTGAAAACTTTTCTTCATCTTTGGGCAATTTTGACATAGCTACTGTAAGGTAAGTAATTCCTACTATAAATTTAGCTTAATACTTGAATTCTTAGGTAGATTAACACATTAAATTAGTAGAAATCATGGGTTTAGAGTAAAATCTAAGTTTTTGACAAAAATGAGAAATTACCAAGAAATGTGTTAAGGAATCATACAAAAACCATATAATATTGATCCTTAGGTTATGGGTAAGTACTTCCTCCAAAAATTTCCAAAATCCGATCACGTGGGCCTCGAGGTGTACTTTAGGATTTTCCAAATTGGGTTGAAATGACCCTTTAAGTAGGAGAATTAGGGAATTTTGATCATAGATTGACTTGTTAATGTGATGTTTGGCTAGCTTCGAGTTCTTGGGCGGCGAATTTGGAGTTTCGGTCGCGTTCTTGACCCGGAAAGTAGGCTTGACACGAGGTAAGTCTCATTTCTAACCTCGTAAGAG
>ML415230.1:512-17095 GCA_005239525.1 Nicotiana knightiana
TATAAGAAGTATCCGAGAAAGAATTCACCAACGGGGGAAACCATAACCTTAGACCTTTATTATTATTGTTTACATTAAATTGTTAGTTAATTACTAGTTGATTATTTTGTTAGTAGAATTAGTTAAACAACACAAATTGATATTCAAAAGTATTGAGAAAAGTGATTAAGTAACAGTTTAGTATTTCATAAACTCAATTGATACGTTCAATTCTCTGTGGGATCGAACTTTGGGCTTAATACCCTAGATTTATATTTGCAACGCCCGTTTAGTCTTTCTATAAGACATAGTTGAGCGTGATCAGTCACCCATGGTACTCCGGGAAAACACAATGCTTATGGATCTCTTCCCGAGCAGCTAGCATACAGTGCACCTCTAGATCCAATTAGTGCACCTCCGATACAGAGCCACCATGGTGGTTATTCGGGTCAACATGAACAGTTAAAGGTTTAGTAGTCACGTCAGCCGAGGGCTTGTTATTCATATGGGGATCTAAGGCACGTCGCAAAGTTTTGCCCTAGGTCACAAAGCATTATGCCACAATAGGGTACTCATGCCATGATTGTGGCATGAGTGGCTCCACCACTCGCAAGGCCAGCTAAAGGTGGGGGTCAGAAATCCCGAGGTGGAGGCTAGATAGTCAGAGGTGGAGGATATTTAGAGAAAGGTCATCCCAAAGATGGAGGATAGGTTGGTAGGGTTCAGCCCCATTATTATGTATTTTGAACTAGACTTGAAGCAGAGTCGTTAGATGTAGTTATTATAGGTATTATCCAGTCTGTCATAGAGATGCTTTCGTGTTGTTTGATCTAGGTTCTACAGATTCTTATGTGTCTTCATATTTTGCTTTTTATTTGAATATGCCTCGTGATTCTCTAGATGTTCCTATTTCTGTGTCTACACCGGTTGGAGATTCCATAGTAGTTGATCAGGTGTATCGGTCTTGTGTTGTCACTATCAATTGTTTTGATACTGTAGTTGATCTTTTGTTACTAAATATGGTAGACTTTAAGTTCATTATTGGTATTGATGGGTTATCCCTATATCATGCTATCCTAGATTGTCATGCCAAGACTGTGACTTTAACCATGTCCGAGGTGCCTAGATTAGAGTGGAAAGGGCCAAGGGTCACTCCACTAGTAAGGTGGTTTCATAATTGAAGGCTCGATGGATGGTCAAGAAGGGGTGTTTTGCATATTTAGCGAATTTCTTTGATTCTAGTGTGGAGGTTCATATTACGGATTCAATACCGGTTGTGAGTGAGTTTCTTGAGGTTTTTCTTACAGATTTTCCGGATATGCCACTCGACGGGGATATCGACTTTTGCATTGATATGGTTCTGGGCACTGAGTTTATTTCTATTTCACCATACCATATGGCCCCAGTTGAGTTGAAAGAATTTAGATATTAGTTGTAAGATTTTCTTCACAAAGGGTTTATTAGACCGAGTGTATTACCTTGGGGTGCACCGATGTTGTTTGTTAAGAAAAAGGACAGATCGATGCGGATATTCATAGATTATCAACAACTGAACAAGGTCACTATCAATAACAAGTATCTGTTTCCTAGGATTAAAGATTTATTTGACCGACTTCAGGGTGCCAAGGTGTTTTCATAGATTGATTTTAGATCTGGCTACTATCATGTGAAGCTTAGGGCATCAAGTGTCACTAAGACAACTTTTAGTACTTGTTATGGTCATTACGAGTTTTTGGTGATGTCATTTTCCTTGACAAATGCTCCAACAACCTTTATGGATTTGACGAACTGAGCGTCAAGCCTTATCTGAATTCCTTTGTGATTATCTTCAATGATGATATTCTGGTTTATTCTCACAGTAGAGATGAGCATGAGCAACACCTACAGATTGTACTTCAGACTCCGAAGGATCGTCAACTATATGCGAAATTTTCGAAGTGTAAGTTCTAGTTGGACTCAATTGCATTTTTGGGTCATGTGATGTCTTCCGAAGGTATCAAGGTAGATCCTAAGAAGATTGAGATAGTTCAGGACTGGCCTAGACCTACTTGAGCTATAAAGATCCGGAGCTTCTTGCTTTGGTGGGTTACTATTGCCGGTTCATAGAGGGGTTTTCATCTATCTCAACCCATTGGCCAAGTTGATTCAGAGGGGGGCTCTTTTCAGATGGTCTGATGAGTGTGAGAAGAGCTTTCAGAAGCTCAAGTCTGCCTTGACTTCAACCCAATGTTTGTGTTTCCCACATGTTCACGATCTTACACTGTGTATTGTGATGCATCATGTATGGACTTGGTGCAGTATTGATACAGGACGACTGGGTGATTACCTACACATCTCATAGTTGAAGGTCCATGAGAAGAATTACCCTATGCATGATTTGGAGTTAACAACCATTATTCACAAGCTCAAGATTTGGAGGCACTATCTATATGGCATTCCATGCGAGATCTATACTTATAATCAGAGTCTCCAATATCTGTTCAAGAAAAAGGATCTTAATTTGACGCAACAGAGATTGTTAGAGTTATAGAAGGACTATGATATCACCATATTATATCATCTGGGAAAGTCCAATATGGTTGTCGATGCCATAAGTACAAAGGCGGAGATCATGGGAAGTTTGGCATTTTTACCGGCAGTGGAGAGGACATTGGCCACGGTTGTTCAGGTTTTGGCCAACCGATTCATGAGGTCTGATGTTTCGAATCCTAATAGCTTTCTTTCTTGTGTTATGGCCAAGTCATTCTTGTTGGAGTATATCAAGGCTCGCCAGTTTGATGATTCTAACTTGTTGATATTAAAAGACACGGTGCATCGAGATATCGAGATGGTGCTAAGAAGTTTGTGATCTGGGATGATGGTGTTATACGGCTTTAGGGCCGGATCTGTGCTCCAAATGTTATGGGTTGAGAGAATTGATCCTTGAGGAGGCCATAGTTCATGATATTCCATTCACCCAGGTGTTACAAAAATGTATCATGACTTGAAGCAACAGTATTGGTGGTGAAAGATGAAGAAACATATTGTTAGACATGTCTCTCGGTGCTTGAATTATCAACATGTGAAGTATGAATATCAAAACCGGGTGGGTTGACTCAAAATTTGGAGATTACCGGAGTGGAAATATGTGCACGTCACTATGGAATTTTTGGTAGGCAGTGTTGTTAAAAGCGATCCCTTCTCGCTTTAAGCGCTGAAGCGAAATGCAGCATAGCCCCAGCGCTTTTATGGCAGAAAAGCGGATCGCATAGAAAAATCGCACGCTTTTCTCGCTTAAGAGAGAAGCGACGCGGTGAATAAAGCGAGGAAAAGCATTCTTAAGAGACAGAGCAACATCTATTAGGGTTTTTTTTTTTTGAAAGAAATTGGGAAATAAACAAAGGCAAAAGAGAAAAAACTAGTCGAAGGCATCTGTTACGCTTCTTCTCCAACTCCAGCAGCGACGTGAAGGCTGCTTCAACTCCAGAGACGTGAAGGATTCTTCTTCTTCTTCTTCTCCAGTTCTCTGCGAGACGGCGACTCCTTTTTTCTCTTTTGCCCTATTTCTTCTTGTTCGACTCCTTCTGCTTTGTTTTCTGGTCTCTGTTTTCACTAGATGTCTCTGTTTTCTGCTCACTGTTTTCACTGGAGATCTTGTTGAAGAATAGGATATTGCTACTTTTGTGATTTTGTTTTGCATTTGTTTGCTTAATATGATATGACTTTTGAGGATTATTCACTATCTAGTTTTACTATCTATTATGTGCTTCTTGATTTAAGAATTGAAACATCTGCTTAATATGTGTTATTTTTAATGAGTTCTTAGTGATTTATCGATGCATATTTTATTTTTTTAATTTATGTGTTAAATTGCGCTTCACATGGAAAAAGCGCGCGCTTCGCTTCGCGCTCTCGCTTCGGTGAAGTGAGGCCTCATCGCTTTTTTGCGCTTAACGCTTTACAAAATACTGGTGGTATGCTTACCACATACCTTGAGGAAGTATGATGAAGTTTGGGTTATTGTGGACCGATTGACTAGGCTTGCACACTTTATCCGGTGATGACATCTTATTCTTCAGAGTGGTTGGCTCAGATTTGCAACCGGGAGATTATTCGTATGCACAGTGTGCCCATTTCTATTATTTCATACAGAGGCACACAGTTCACTTCAGACTTTTGGAGAGCTATGCAGCGTGAGTTGGGCACGTGGATTAATATGAGTACTTCATTTCATCCTCAGAAGGACGGGCATTTCGAGCGAACTATTCAGATTTTGGAGGACATGTTGCGGGCTTGTTCTATGGATTTCGTGGGTCTGTGAGACCAGTTTCTACCTCTAGTAGAGTTTTCCTACAACAACTATCAGTCAAGCATCCAGATTGTTGCGTATGAGGTCTTATACGGGAGTTAATGTCATTCTTCGGTTGGTTGGTTTGAGCCCAACGAGGCTAGATTGTTGGGCGTGAAGGTTGTTCGTGATGCTTTGAAGAAGGTGAAAGTTATTCAGGAGCGGTTTCGTACAACTCAGTATCGGAAAAAGAGTTATGCAGACCGGAAGCTTCAAGATGTGGCTTACATGGAAAGTGATAAGGTTCTTCTCCGAGTGTCGCCTATGAAGGGCGTGATGCAATTTGAGAAGAGAAAGTTGAGCCCGAAGTTTATTGACCCGTTTGAGATCTTAGAGAGAGATGGGGATGTTTCTTATATGCTTGCATTACCTTCTAGTCTAGCAGAGGTGCATATGATATTTTATGTTTCCATGCTTTAGAAGTACCACGAAGATAGGTCACATGTTTTGGACTTCGGCAACGTGCAACTTGATGAGAATTGGACCTATGAGGAAGAGACAATGGCTATTCAAGACCCACATGTTCGGAAGTTTATATCTAAAGATATTTCTTCTATGAAAGTGCGTTATAGAGTTTAGCCGACAGATGAGGCTACTTGGGATTCGGAGTCCGATATAAGGAGTAGATACACACCCTTTTTTGCCCGTACAGGTATATTTCTATGTCCATTCGAGGATTAAAGTTCTTTTAGAGGTGGAGAACCTAACGATCAGATTGATTGTTTTTTGTATTAGCTCCCTTATTTGTGTTTCGAGACCCTTCATATCTTTACTTGATAATTTAAGACTTGCATGCATGGTCCGTATCGATTTTCAGAAAGTTTATATGTTGAATTTGTTTTATAAATGTGACTTTTTACTTGGAATATTGATAGAGTTTATCACCGATAGTTGTCTTGGTAAATGATCTCGGATCGGTGTTTTGACGATTTAGGTAGGTTAGTATGATGATTTTGGACTTGTACGCATGTTTGGTTAGGATCAGGGGTGACTCGTGGCCTTTTAGGCGCATTATGTGAAAAATTGAAAAAATTGAGTGTTAAACACGAAAATTTTGAGTTTTAATGATCGATTCTTGAATTTTGATGTTATTTGATGATATGAATTAGCAAACGAGTTTTTATGATATTATTACACTTATGTGAATATTCGAATTGGAGCCCGAGGGGCTCGTGTGAGTTTCAGATGGGTTGTAGATGTTTTTAAATTGTTGAGAAAATTTTGGTGTTGTGAATCTGCAGGTCTCGCATTTGCGAAGACTTGCTCACAAATGCGAGCCTCGCATTTGTAATGCCAAGCTCACATTTGCGAAAATGCCTTGGGGGTGAGCACTTCGCTTTTGCAAAGTAGGCATCGCATTGCAGACTAGGGTTTCATGCATTTGCGATAGTGTGTCACATTTGCGATACTAGGCATTGTTTTTAGTGGCTTCACAAATGCGGAACTTGGTTTGCTTTTGTAAAGCATGGGATATTCGCATTGTCGCATTTGCGACTTCTTTTGGGCTCAGGAACTGATTGCATTTGTGCACAATTGCGAACAAGAGTTCGTAATTGCAATATTTACTGCAGGGTAAAATGTTGGAATTTTGGGACTTCGCTTATTTTACACTATTTTGGAACCCTAGACTCCATATAGGTAGATTTGGAGATAAATTTCTTTCCTACTTTAAAGGTTACTTATTTTTATTCAGTTTTCATAACTTATTAATGATTCACATCATCAAATCTAGGAGTTTTAGAGTAGAGATTGATAATTTCGGGTAGAACTGAGGAATTTTGTAAAATTGAGATTACGAGCTCAAACTGTGGTAGGATTTTGCAAAAAATCACTTATCTGAGCTCAGGAGTGAATGAGTAATTGGGATTTGATCTTTATTTCGAATTTCGACCACCTTAGAAGGTGTTGACTTTTATTAACTTTTTCAATTTTGTTTAAAATTGAACATTTTTCATTCGAGGGTAGTTTCTAAAGCTTGTTTTGACTTGTTTGAACAATAATTGGATAGATATGGGTGGTTTGAGGTTTGTTCTAAAGGAAAAGTTGTGTTGGATTGTTGATTATATTCTGGAAAAAGATTAGTTGTTAACCTTACTTTGAGGGAAATAGGAGTCGAATCGAGTCTATTTGCTATGTGATCTATGTGGTGGGGGCAGCGTATATGCAAAGTGGCGGGTGTGTATGCATTGAGTGTATTTACATGTGGGGCATGCAAATTGAGTGTATGTTTTCCATCCAAATAAGGTACCAAGCCAAGGAAAATCACTAATCGTCCACATCAAACCTTCTCGCATTTTAAATATTTCATTCTTTGAAGAATCTAATGTTTGCACTCCCGATTCTCTCAACTCTTGGATAAGGTTGAAAATACACGTCTATGTCATTGCCTGGAATGATCATTGAGAGAATGAATGAAGTTTGTTTCATACACTCCCAAGGAGGGCGGTTGTATGGAATAAGAACCACTAGCCAGATACTATAGTTCGTTTCCATTGCTCCAAAAGGAATGAAACCATCACTAGCTAGGTCTAGTCCTACATTCCGAGGATCTGCAGCAAATTCTAGATGAAGTAGGTAAAAAGTTTTCCAACCCTGAGAATCCCTGGGATTCCACATTAATCCATCTTGGCTACCTTCTAAAGAATGCCATTTTATAGACTGGGTAGTTTTAGAGCACATGAACAATCTTTGCAGCCTTGACTTTAGTGGAAAGTAACGCAAAATTTTGCAGGCTGCTTTTTCTTATTATCCTTCCACCTAGATATCTTGCATCTTTTGCATTCTTGCAAGCCTTCATCTTCGCCAAAATATAACATACAGTCATTTGGGCAAGCATGTGTCTTGGTATAATTAAGACCAAGTTTGTTGATAGTTTTCTTGGCCTCATAAAAGGAACCAAGAATTTTGGCATCTTCAAAGGTATCTTTTAACAATTCTTATATCATACCCATCGCTTTGTCAGTGGTTCAACAACGAAATTTTATATGATACAATTTGAAGGAAAATTTAGAATACTTCGTACACCCTTCATATAATGGTTGTTTGCCATTTTCAACTAAATCATAGAACTTTGCATAATCTTCATTATGCCCCTCAATGTATTCTTAATTAAATGTTTCATATAATCAGAAGACATACGAGGCTCATTGACATTGTTCCTGGCAAACCCAAATGCATCATTTATCATGATTTCCATTGGATCTTGGGGCTCTAAAATATCCTCTATTACATGTGTGCTATGAGAAGTCTGTTGCATGGTTGCATTTGATTCTTCACCATGTCAATAATAAAATTTGTAGTTTTTTGGAAAAGTCTTACAAATCAAGTGCTCTTCAACTACATTTCTTCTTTGCCACTTGTTAAAATCACATTTTGGACACGGGCACTTAATTACGTGCCCATCAACAAAACCATGCTCAAAAGAAAAATTCATAAACTTTCTTAATCCCTCTACATATTCCGGTGTATTGTGCAGTTTGCTAATCCAAGACTTATCAATTCGCATGACTATAGAAAGGAAGGCATAAGATAACATCACAATATCAAAATGAAAAATTTAATGCATATCTTCTAAGGAATATGTAAAGAAAAACCAAAGCGAGAAATAAACAAAGAAAAACAAAAACAGAATACAACTTATTCAGGGAAAAATAAAAAATACAGCATGTTAGAACTACCATCTAAATGTTTTCTATATCTTATCTTCAACTTAGTTCTAGTAAGTGAAAATACATGTAAGCTACTTTATATGTATAAGTCACTCCGGATTACAAGTCACCCTGCATTGCCAAGTAAAAAAAATGAAGTGATTCTTAAAGTATAGTTTTGTAACAATATTCAAAGGTGACAACAATTATATTTTACTACGTTATGGTTGCTTTAGTTTACACAAGAACATTAAAATATTGAGATATGCAGTGATAAAAAGTGTGAAAGACAAAGATATAATAGTAGTAAGAAATACAATTATAAACGTACAACTTAGGGGTGTACATGAACCGGATTGGCTCGATTTTTATTAAAATCAAATCAAACCAATTATATCGGTTTGGATTGATTCGGTTTTGTCGGGTTTTTCGGATTTTCGGATTTTTTTTTTTGTTACGTGAATATAGTTCAAATCTTACTTTGTTAAAGTTATAGATAAAATTTTGATAAGTTAATATATGTTTAGTAAATATTGAAAAAATTGACAAACATATGATCTATTAAAATATCCTAATAAGAGAATTTTTTTAGTAATATATGATAGTTATTTTCTTAATCGTCTAAAATAATTTTCGTTAATGTATGCTTTCTAAGTTTAACACATGAGAGGATCTCAAATATTTCAATATTTTTTAAAGAAAATTCAATATAAAGTCTTATAAATATATATAAAAACTATATATTTATATGTCGGTTTGGTTCGGATTTTTTTATTCAATACCAAACCTAGTCGGGTTTTTTAATCGGTTTGATTTGATTTTTCGATTTGGTGCGGTTTTCCGGTTCGGTTTGTACACCCCTAGTACAACTTTTTCAATATTAGCAGCGTAGAATGAGCAGTTACAATAAAAAATCAAATAACTAGTCTGCTTAGTTCACAGGACAGACTTGTAACTAAATTAAACATATAATATTTCCACCTAAAAACTATCAACCCTCGGCATAAGACAATAAGAGAATATAAGTACTCTTTCCTCTAGCAAATACACACAAATACATATATAGAACAGTCCAGCATGTGTGGACATGATAGAACAGACCAGCATGTGTGGTCATTAGCAAAGACTGCAGACTGGACAAAACAAAATCATAGGAGTAAACACATGTTTCACTGATAGTAATGTAACAACATGAATGAGAACATTTGTACAAGAACTTCTTGAATTCTTGTTAAATCAATGCTTACTATCTCTATATAAACAGTTAAACAGATATAAAAATGGATTAATCTGCCTAAAAAAACTTAGATGAACAATATAGCCCATGGGCAAACATCTGCAGCAAAAGTTAGATCAACAATGCACTCGGTTTGATACTTTGTATATGACTCGTAATCCTGAGTACACATTTTTATCATGTAATTATGCTATCTACCTTAAGAGAACTTATAAAAAAGACTTGAGTATTAATCTTTACTTAGTTGCGAGAACTATCTATATCTACAACTTAGTTTTCGTTAAGTTATAAGTTAAACCATACAAGAATCCAACATCTAAGGACAAATTCACACTATTAGGAGGTAACTCAATACTAAGAAAGAATCAATTACCTATAGAAAAGAAGACTGCTCAAAAGTATGGATAAAGTTAACTGACAAGAGCTATACCTATCAAATATTTTTTTTTGACCTCGGTCCCAATAGCTTCACTCTCTATTTTAGATCCCTCGGCTACCTATGAAGTCCATGTATAATATTTAGGTTAATATTAGTAGAACAATAACTAAAAATATTAAAATTAAGTGCATGCAATCCAAATTCCAAAAATAGTAGAAAAGATTTAAACAAATATAAACCTAATTGAACAGAAAAGTAACAATAATTAACACAATCAATTGACAGAATGAATCATCTTTTAATCGCTTTCAATGATACTAATATAGACAGAAATACTTTCAATGACACTAATATAGACAAAATCATCGATTATCGGACTGAGGAAAAATTAGAACATGAATTGGGGAAAATCGCTAAACTTCCAAACATGCATGAACACGAATAAAGAGAAAGAGGGGATAAACATTGGAGAAACACATAGAACCCGAACAAAAAACTTTCGGTACAAAATTTGCGTCATTACCAAGAGATTACTGAAGTTGCTCGTGCTAAACAAATTCTGACTATAGATATAGTTGGAAACTTACTTGTTCTGATTTGAATTTCTTTTCTTTCAATTAGCCGTAGAAGCAGAAATAGATATTCTTGAGAGAGAGAGGAAGAAGTTGTGATCGATTGGGGAAGCTGTGACCCAAATGCGGGAGTTACAAAAAACTGGAGGGAGACCCAAATATAATGAGTGGAAAATACTAAAATGTATTTGGGAAAAAAAATAAATACTTTGAAGACTTAGCGGCGGTTCAGACCGCCGTAACATAGGCTAAACTGCCGTTATAATAATACTAAATAGTGGCGACTTAAAAAACGCCATTTTATGTTCCATTTTGTGGCGGTTCTTTGGAACCGTCGTAATATGCTCGCCGTAATTAACCCTTTTTTTGTAGTGTTGGTTGTCGGTGCTAATTGTTGGAAGATTCTCATTTGACGAGTTTTGTTTAATACTATTGTTGATATTAAATTTTTTTATGCAGATCCGGATATTGGTACAAGTGGAGTCGCGAGAGGTGCTTAGCAGATACCAGACAAGTGATTTGAGATAGAGCTGCATTCTGTTCATAAGCCTTAGAGTCATCTTCCGATTTTTGTTGTACTATTTCTACTTTTCAGTCAGTATTACATTTCTTTCAAAACAATGTATGTAGTGAGCTCTAGAAGCTCATGTACTTGTGACTTCACGTCTTGGGATACGTTAATTGTTGGTTTTAGACATAATATGTTTATCTCTTAATTACTTTTACGCTATGCTATTATTCCGCTGTTAATCATTTTCTATTGTGTATTTTTTAGCAAGCGATATTAGGGGCCATCACGATCCTAGTTGGTCAGGATTTTGGGTCGTGATGCCCCAGTCATTTCTCGATCTCCTCATCAAAATAATCCTTACTTTATTGTTTGTTTCGATGTCCATTTCCATGAAAGCTTCAAAGTGTAGGTTTTTTTAGTTTCTTTATTTGACTAATTACAACAATGAACAATGATTACTCACCAAAACAATGAACATGTTATAAATATATATTATATAATGGATGTTTATTTAGTACTCCGTTGTAAATAAGTTTTCTAAAGAAGCTTATCCATATGGGACACGGTCGTAAATATGTTTATCTATTTAGTACTCTATTGGAAATAAGTCTCCTGAAGAAGCTTATCATTTTGGTACTCCATTATGGATAAACATTACCTCCGCTAGAAGATTATCTGCATCTGGTACAGTAGCAGCTTACAAACAACTTACAAGCAGCTTACACAATAGCTTGTAGTAGCAGCTTACGGAGCAGCTTGCAGTAACAGCTTACACAGTAGCTTCCTGTCTTCTATAAATAGAAGAGATTTCAGTTCATTATGTACATCAGTTTGAAAGTTGAATATATATATATATATATATATATATATATATATATATATATACTTGTCTTTGATTTAATTACTTTACAGACGTTATTTTATAACACGTTATCAACACAAGACTCTGCCATCTCGAGCAAATACTTTGAAAGTATCAAAGGTACGAAATTTCTTTTTCTAAATAATGTCAAATATTTCTAAACTTGAATTTGTAGCCCTGGATATATCGGGCAAAAGCTACATGTCTTGGGTGCTTGATGCTGAAATTCATCTTGATGCGATGGGTCTGGCAGACACCATCAAGGACAAAAATCAAGCATCAAACCAAGACCGTGCCAAAGCCATGATATTCCTACGCCATCACCTTGATGAAGGCTTAAAAATTGAATATCTCACTGTTAAAGATCCAGTCATACTGTGGAATAATTTGAAAGATAGATATGACCACCTGAAGATGGTCGTTCTTCCACAGGCACGTTATGACTGGACTCATTTAAGGCTACAAGATTTTAAATCTATCAGTGAGTATAATTCTGCTATGTTCAGGATTATTTCCCAATTGAAATTATGTGGTGATAATATTACTGATCATGATATGTTGGAGAAAACTTTCACCACTTTTCATGCCTCGAATATTCTCCTGCAGCAGCAATATCGAGAGATGGGATTCAAAAAGTATTCTGAACTTATCTCACATCTTCTTGTAGCCGAGCAACATAATGTTCTATTAATGAAAAAATATGAAAGCCGACCAACTAGTTCTTGTCCATTCCCTGAAATGAATAAGACGAACTTCCACCAAGCTAAGCGTGAAAGAGGTCATGGCCCCAGTCGTGGTCGGGAAAAAAAATCTAATCATGATAATAATAATGCACCAAAGAACCCTCCTAACCACCAACAGTGGAAAAGGAAGGAACAAATGCATGAAGCGGTGCAAGTAACAACTGCAGAAAATGCATGTTATAGATGTGGGGGAAAAGGGCACTGGTCACGTACCTGTCGTACGCCAAAGCACCTGGTTGAGCTTTATCAAGCCTTTCTAAATAAGACAGAAAAAATACGGAAGCAAATTTTATTTCTGAAGATAATGTTGCCTTCATGCATTTGGATGTAGCTGATTACTTTGCACTCCCAGAAGGAGAAACAAGTCATGTGATCGCTGATGCATATGTAGAAATTTAAATTTCTGTTGTTTGTATTAGTTAGTATGGTTATGTAAAAGTTATACTTTGGTAATGATATTTACTATAATGCTTATTTTGTTTATGTCATTTTAAAGAATATGGATAATCCTCAAATTATGTTTGGATCAAAGACCAATCATAAAGATATTGGTCTAGTTGATAGTGGAACAACTCATGCCGTATTCAAGAATCAAAAATACTTTTCTTATTTGCATAAGGAAAAAGCAAATGTTTCAACAATTTTTGGTAATATAAATTTGATTGAAGGATCCGGAAGAGCCATTATATTTCTCTCTAACGGAATAAAACTTATTACAGACAATGCATTATTCTCCTCCAAGTCCCGAAGAAACTTATTGAGTTTTATAGATATCTGCCGAAATGGGTATCATGTTGAGGCAATAGATGAAATGAACATGGAATATCTTTGTATTACAAAGAATATTTCTGACTAGAAATGCATTATAGAAAAGTTACCAACTTTATCTTCTGGCTTATACTATTCAAAGATCAGTGCAGTTGAAGCACACTCTATCGTAAATCAGAAGTTTACTGATTCAAATACTTTTGAGCTTTGGCATGGCTGGGCCATCCTGGATCAATAATGATGAGACGAATTATGAAAATTCAAGTGGGCATCCACTAAAGAACCTGAAGATTCTTACAAATGATGAATTTTCTTGTGATGCTTGTTATCAAGGCAAAATGATAACTAGACCATTACCAATGAAGGTTGGCATGGAATCCCCTGCCTTTTTAGAGCATATACATGGGGATATATGTGGACCTATTCACCAATCAAGTGGGTTGTTTAGATATTTTATGGTCATAATAGATGCATCTTCAAGATGTCTCATGTGTGCCTACTATCATCTCGCAACCTGGCGTTTGCAAAGCTATTAGCCCAAATAATTCGATTAAGGGTAAAATTCCCAGATTATCATATAAAGGCTATTCCCCTTGATAATGCTGGAGAATTCTCATCTCAAGCTTTTGATGATTATTGTCTATCAATTGGGATAAAAGTTGAACATCATGTAGCTTATGTTCATATTCAAAATGGCCTGGCAGAGTCATTTATTAAACGCCTGCAATTGATAGCAAGACCATTACTTATGAAAACAAAATTTCCCACTATTGTTTGGGGCCATGCTATTTTGCATGCAGCATCACTTATTCGTCTCAGACCGACACATTATAATAAATACTCTCCGTCAAAATTAATTTTTGGTCATGAACCTAATATTGCCCATCTACGAATTTTTGGATGCGCTGTATATGTGCCAGTAGCACCACCACAACATAGTAAGATGGGCCCATAGAGAAGGTTAGGAATATATATTGGGTTTAAGTCACCCTCTATTATTCACTATCTTGAACCATTGATGGGAGATTTATTTACTGCTCGATTTGCAGATTGTCGATTTGATGAAACACATTTCCCACAATTAGGGGGAAAGAAAAAGGAAATCAAAAGCTAAATTGTGTGAAAAGTTTCATTGTTATCTCATTTTGATCCACGTACCCCTATATGTAATCAGGAGGTCTAGAAGATCTTCCATTTACAGAATATAGCAAATAAAATGCCGGACGTATTTACTGATTTGAAAAGAATTACTAAATCATATATCATTGCATAGAATGTGCCTATCCGAATTGATGTCCCAGCAGGACCATCTACTAGCATGATAGCTAGTAAACCCAAAACACGCCTGAAGCATGGTAGGCCTTTGGGTTCTAAGGATCGAACTCCTAGAAAAAGAAAATCGACAAATGATCAAAATAATACTATGAAGGGATCTCCTGAAGAGACCCAAGATTTGATTAGTTCTGAGATTCCTGAAGAAATCAATGAACGAGACTCAGGTGAGTGAGGAACTTTTAATAAGTTCCACCGGTGATGAGATTAATTTAAATCGATCTGAAATAGTGGTAGATAATATTTTTTCATATAATGTTTCACTAAACATTATGCAAGATAGTGAGGATCTTGAACCCTGATCTGTCGAAGAATGTTGACAAAGATCTGATTTGCCAACATGGAAACTGTCAATTCAACCGGAATTCAAGTCACTTTCTAAAAGAGAGGTTTTTGGACCAGTAGTCCAAACACCTGCTGGTATAAAGCCAATTGGTCATAAATGGATTTTTGTGCGAAAAAGGAATGATAAAGATGAAGTTGAAAGACACAAGGCTCGCCTTGTCGCACAAGGATTCTCACAACTACCTGAAGTCGATTATGAAGAAACATATTCACCCGTTATGGACGCCATAACATTTCGATATCTCATCAGTTTAGCCTTACGTTAAAGGCTTGAAATACATCTAATGGATGTGGTTACAGCTTATCTGTACCGGTAACTTGATAATGAAATTTACATGAAGATCCATGAAGTATTTAAAATGCCTGAAGCATATTCAAAATCTCAGGATATGTACTCAATTAGATTACAAAGATCTTTGTACGGTTTAAAGCAATATAGGCGTATGTGGTATAATCGCCTTAGTGGGTATTTGCTGAAAGAAGATTATATAAATGATGTTATTTATCCATGCACTTTTATAAAGAAAATAGCATTAGAATTTGTTATACTTGCTATTTATGTTAACGACATAAATCTTGTTGGAACTCCAGAAGAGCTCCAAAAGGCAATTGAATATCTCAAGAAAGAATTTGAGATGAAAGATCTTGGAAAGACAAAACTTTGTCTTGTTCTGCAAATTGAACATTTAGTAGACGAGATCTTTATCCATCAATTTGCCTATACAGAAAGGGTCTTAAAACATTTTTACATGGACAAAGTGCACCCATTGAGTACACCAATGGTTGTTCTATCACTTGAAGTGAATAAGAATTTGTTCCGACCTCCAGAAGAGAACGAGGAACTCCTTGGTCCCGAAGTACCATATCTCAGTGCAATTGGTGCACTAATGTATCTTGCTAATGCTACAAGTCCTAACATAACATTTTATGTTAATTTACTAGCAAGATATAGTTCTTCTCCTACACGGAGATATTTGAACGGGATTAAGCATATATTGAGATATTTAAAAGGAACTCTTGATATGAATTTGTTTTATGCTAACAAAGATAGTGCAGATCTTGTTGGTTATGCAGATGCAGGTTATTTATCTGATCCCCATAAAGCTCTATCTCAAACCGGGTACGTATTTACTTATGGAGGTACTGTTATATCATGGCTCTCCACAAAGAAATCTATTGTTTCTACTTCTTCAAATCATGCTGAGATAATAGCTATTCATGAAAAAATTAGGGAATGTGTATGGTTGAGATCGATAATTTATTTTACTCGAGAAAAATGTGGTTTGGAATATGAGAAAAGACCCACAATTTTATACGAAGACAATGTTGCATGCATAGCCAATTAAAAGGAGGATTTATAAAAGGTGATAGAACGAAACACATTTCACCAAAATTATTCTACATCACGATCTTCAGAAAAATTGTGACATTGATGTGCAACAAATCCATTCAAGTGACAATCCGATAGATTTATTCACTAAATCTTTGCCAACTTCAACTTTTGAGAAGATGGTATACAAGATTGGAATGCAGAGACTCAAATATTTGAAACAAGATTTTCATCAGGGGGAGTAAAATACGCGATGCACTTTTTTTTCCTTACTAAGGTTTTTTCCCACAGGGTTTTCCTTATAAGGTTTTTAATGAGGCACCTAGCAATGCGTATAACTAAATATGTGTACTCTTTTTCCTTCACTAGGACTTTTTTCCCATGGGGTTTTTCTTAGTAAGGTTTTAATGAGGCACATTATCTTTTAATGAACATCCAAGGGGGAGTGTTATAAATATATATTATATAATGGATGTTCATTTAGTACTCCGTTGTAAATAAGCTTCCTGAAGAAGCTTATCCATATGGGACACTGCCGTAAATATGTTTAT
>ML415236.1:0-27162 GCA_005239525.1 Nicotiana knightiana
GAGTAATATTAATTTACAAGATATACCAAGTTCTGATATACCAGAACAGTCTAGTTCAAGTCATCAAGAAGATACAATAACCACTGGTGCACAAGAACAGTCTGTTGTAAATACTGGGCAAAATAACAGCCAACAAATAACAACCACAGACAATACAGAAAGTGCTACTCAACAAGTTAACTCTCAACCTAACATAAGAAAGTCAGATAGAGGAAAGAAACCTATTTGGATGAAAGATTTTGTATCATTAAATGTCCAACACAGTAAACCTTATGACATATCAAAATATATCACATATGAACACTTGAGTCCTAAGTATCAGTCATATTTAACAGAAGCATTAACAACTAGTGAACATAATCTATATTCAGAAGCTATTAAAGATCCCAAATGGATAGATGCTATGAAAGCAGAAATTGAAGCACTTCAAGATAATCACATATGGGATATAGTTTCCTTGCCTCCAGATAAGGTTCCAATAGGATGTAAATGGATTTATAAAGTCAAGTATAAAGCAACAGGGGAAGTGGAAAGGTATAAAGCCAGGTTAGTAGCAAAAGGATTCAGTCAAAAAGAAGGGATAGATTATAAAGAAACATTCTCACCAGTGATAAAAATGAAGATTGTAAGAACAATTCTAGCAATAGCAGCTAAAAATAAATGGCACATACATCAAATGGATGTATATAATGCCTTCTTACAAGGGGACTTAATAGATGAGATTTATATGGAATTTCCACAGGGATTCACAAGTCAGGGGGAGAACAACAAAGCATGTAGACTTGTGAAATCTTTATATGGTTTAAAACAAGCACCCAGACAGTGGAATGCTAAACTAACAGAAGCTTTAATAAAAAATAAGTTTCAGCAAAGTCAATATGATCAGTCACTATTTTTTAAGAGAACTACTGAAGGTGTTACTATGGTATTAATATATGTAGATGACATGCTTGTAACTGGTGATTCATTAAAATTAATTGAAGAAACTAAGGCATATTTACAACAATCTTTCAAAATGAAAGATTTAGGAGAGTTAAAATATTTTCTAGGAATAGAGTTTGCTAGATCAAAACAAGGAATTCTAATGCATCAAAGAAAATATGCACTAGAGTTAATCTCTGAAACTGGTATTGCAGCAGCTAAGCCAACAATAACTCCTCTTGAAGCAAACATAAAACTTACAACTCTAGAATATGATGATCATATAAACAAAACAAATACAAGTGTGTTAATTAATGAAGAGTTAGCAGATATAGTTTCTTATCAAAGGTTGATAGGCAAACTATTATATTTAATAATGACAAGATCAGATATATCCTTTAGTGTTCAAACACTAAGTCAATTTTTATAAAAACCAAAAAAATCTCACATGGAGGCTGCTCTAAGAATTGTTAAATACATTAAGAACAATCCAGGGAAAGGAATACTTCTATCAAGTAGTTCCAACAACACTATACCAGCTTATTGTGATGCAGATTGGGCTGCATGTCCTTTCTCAAGAAAGTCAGTTTCAGGATACTTAGTTAAAATTGGAAACTCTTTAATCTCGTGGAAATTCAAGAAACAAACAACAGTTTCAAGAAGCTCAGCAGAAGCTGAGTACAGAAGCCTCGCAACAACAGTGGCAGAAATTATTTGGCTGAGTGGTTTGTTACAAGAAATGGGTATTGATATCAAATTGCCAATTGAAGTATTCTGTGATAGCCAAGCAGCAATCCAAATTGCAGCAAATCCAGTATTTCATGAAAGGACGAAACACATTGAAATCGGCTGTCATTTTATCCGAGAAAAAATCATTCAAGGTCTTATCAAAACAACATATATAACAACAAAGGAACAGTCTGCTGACATTCTAACCAAGGGGTTTAACAAGGTGCAACATGAATATCTTTCTTCCAAGCTAGGAATTTTTGATGTTTTTTCAGTATCTAGCTTGAGGGGAGTGTAGAGAAAGATATTAGTTAATTAGATAGTAGTTAAGTTAGTTAACATAGTTAGTGTTAGTTAGCAAATTAGTTAGTTAATCTAATTACATGTATATATATACATATACTACTTATTGTTCAATTAATTTTTAATAATAAGAAAACACAACACACGCTTTTCTTCTCTCTACTCTAACAGCTCTCTATTTTCATTTCTCTCTGTATCTACCTTCTCCCATCATCTTCTTCTTCCTCAACTGAATTGGGTTCAACCCAAACATAATTTCAATTCCTACCATCAGCTAATTTCCTTGTCTATTAGTAATATTTTTGACTAAAATGAAAAAGAAATGAGTAAGATTTCTTGCTATAATAAACTTTGCTGATTTATAAACTGAAATTGCAGAAATATAAAAATATTTTTTTTGAACACATGAAAATGCAGATTCAATATCGAAGGCAGCATTTATAATTAAGGTGCTCCAACAATGATGTCTTGTCCACCAGAGGATTTGTTTTACTGTCTAAATCACAGATGCGTCTGCATGCCCACTCACAACTCCAATAATCACAAACATATCGTAGCCAAAGAATTCGCGAGACGTATGATGACAGAAAATGGTGGTCCTGCTGATCTTCATGAAGTTTCATGATTCCATTAATATGAGAATTTATATATCTTTAAGGATGACAGATTCATTCATTTTTAATTACATCCCTAGTATTTCTCATGTAATAGTTCTATTTCAATAAAGACATCTTGCGAGTCTTTATAAAATATATATATGTATATATATATATATATCAATATCCTTCGCCATTTATGTTATAATTTTTATCATTCTTTATCTTTTAACGATTTTATATACTTTTGGAAAAGAATAATTACTTATTCCTTGCTAAGTCTAATTTGTTATTTTTAATATGATGGGTAACCATTGCCCTTTTCCAAACATATGTTTGGAATATAGGTGTTATTTAGGGGGTACAGCCACGTGTTTTACATTATGTAAATTGTATTTTTTTTAAACCGTTATTATAGCGGTACTAGACAAGGAAATGCTAGTTCGTAGAAATACTTCGGCAATGCAACATATCTAATTACATCTCTTATTTAAAATTTTGAATATTATGAGTTTACCTTTTTCGAAAGAAAAAAAGATCACATCTCCTTTTCTATTTTAGCAAGTCTTTTTTTTTCTTCATATTTTACTTAAATAAAATGAAAAAACTTAATTGTTGTCTTGATAATAAATAACAATGATTATTTATCTACTTATATAATATTAATTGCTAAGCAAATTTATTTATGTCCTTATTTGTAATTTGACACTTAAAAGCAATTTTTGAAAAGTTTGGCCAAATATAAATTATTGTTCAAAAATACTTTTTAAATTGATTAGTCAAACACAAACTGATTCTCTTCAAAAAAAATATTTTTCAAAATAAGCTAATTTTTCCAGCTTGACCAAACAAGCTATAGAATTAAGCTTTGCATTAAAAGTTAGAACACCACCGTCATAGCAGCTTGGATCTTCAGTTCAGCTTGGCCCACTTCTTGAATATCCAATTATGGCAACGGTAGAAATGGTAAAAATAGTATGGGTTAGCCAATTTTTGAACTGGTTATTAAAAAATAATCAGTTATTTACTAAGTCATTGAAAAATAATCACTACTTTGCTGCAACAGAGACCGGTCCAGTATAATATATTGAAGTTCGGTGCACCTGTGTATGGACTTTTTGTATATTATACTAGAACTCTAATACGCGGAAAGTTCCAGCATAATATACTAGAGATTCGAGCACCTATGTATGAACTTTCAGCATATTTTACTGGACCGTTATACTTTACTGGAACTCCAGTATACTTATGTTGGAACTCCATTATATTATGCTGGAGTTCCAGTATACTTATGTTGGAACTCCATTATATTATGCTGGAGTTTCAGTATACTTATGTTGGAACTCCAGTATAGTATGCTGGAGTTCCAGTATACTTATGCTGGAACTCCAGTATAATATACTGAAGTATTTTTCAGATTTTGAACTGTATTTTCGTTAAGATTTATCTTTACATGAAAAGTGGCTAAATTTCAATTACTTTTGAAAGTGTGGCTATTTTTGAATGACCACTTGTAAATCTGGCTATTTTTGAATTTCTCCCGTAGAAATGACACCGGGTAGCCCACTCTAAAGAATTTCTATTTAAGAAAAAGAATGAAGAATTAACCCAAATATCCACACACTCAATCACTTAAATTAGAAATAACCGATAAAGGTATAACATATGCATTATTTATGTATTATATATGTATAATTAATATATAATCTATATATATGACTAGAAAAAGTAAATAGTGAATATAAGTGACTATTTGTGTAAAGATCTCCTATATTTTTTGAATTTTAATTTTTCAATTTAATTTTTCGGAATACAAATATCCTGAAACTTTTCATTGATCTGAAATATGCAATGGAATTTCAGGAAGAATTCGAAACATATTTTCTGGATTTAAAAAATGCAAGAAAATCCAGAAAAAAATCATGAACTTTAAACCTTTATAGAAGCAAATGAGACAAAAGAACAAAAGAAAAAATGGCGATGAGTAGTGAGTAGAAAGGCAAGCACGCATGTCTCAAATAGAGAAGACAAGAAAATTACATAGTTATATGTTTCCTCATCATTCTGAGGTGACAAGGAAACCATTAAAATGGTTTATTGAAAGTTGAAACAACGAATGATTTGCATTATTGCATAAAATTTTGAAAAGATGGGAAATAAATGCCCTTTCTCCTTTTCGGCGTCATGGGTTTCTGACTCGAATCAACTCTAGACAAAGGGTGTGTTTGATGTGAAAAATGTTTTTCAAGAATATGTTTTCTTAGAAAAATAAATAGTAATTTTATTTATTTTTTTGTGTTTGGTACACATTAAGAAAAATAATTTTTTAATAATATTTCATAAATAATTTAAATACAATAAACATGAAGCCATAAACTTTCGAACCAACAACCTTCCGAATCCACAAATTTCATAAACTTTCGAAATCGCGAAATTTCTAACCCGTAAACTTTATAATTTCTCAACCCATAAACTTTATAATTTCTAAACTCGTAAAATTTCAAACACATAAACCTTCGAACTCATAACTTTGGAACTTGTAAAATTTTGAACTTGTAAACTGAACGATGAAAAAACTAAAACTGAAAATAAATAAAAAGATATTTTTTTCCGAGGTTGGGGGGAGGAGGGGCAGGGGAGGCGAGGGGGGTGTGTGCAGAAAAAAGAAAAAATAAAAATTTGAAATTATATAAAAAAAAAAAAAAAATTGGGCGTGATGGGGGAGCAGTGGGGTAGGAGAGGGGGTGGGTGGATGGTGTAGAAAAATGAAAAAATAAAAATTTGAAATTATATAAAAAAAAAAAAAAAATTGGGCGTGATGGGGGAGCAGTGGGGTAGGAGAGGGGGTGGGTGGATGGTGTAGAAAAATGAAAAAATAAAAATTTGAAATTATATAAAAAAAAAAAAAAAATTGGGCGTGATGGGGGAGCAGTGGGGTAGGAGAGGGGGTGGGTGGATGGTGTAGAAAAATGAAAAAATAAAAATTTGAAATTACAATTTTTTTTTTTTTTGCGGGGAGGGGGGGGGGATAGTAGGGTTGGTGGTGACGGAAAAAAAAAACTGAATTTTTTAAAAAAAAAAAAGCCTTGAGAGAGGGGATGGGCTGAGGTTAGATGGGTGTATGTGGAGTGGGTTGGTGAGGATGAGGAAGGTTGAGAAGGAATTTTGAAAAATATATATATATTTTTTTATATGAAAAATATTTTTCCTTTATTTTCTTTCCAAATAGAGAAAAATAAATTCAAAAGAAAAATATTTTTCAAAATATTTAAACCAACCAAACATGAAAATGGTGGACCTTCATACCAAACACACCCAAAATATTCTACAAGTCACTATTAGATTGCACTAATTGTATAGATGCGACTTTAAAATTTTTGAATATAAGAGTTTTGAATTTTAGATAAAGTAACTTATTGAATTTTGAACAAATTATTTTATACAATGTAAATAAATTTCTGAACATATATAAAATTTGACTCAGAATCTGAGTTTTGTCGAATCCGTAAGCAGACACGTAGCTTTGCCCTCGGAAAATCCTTCATGGAACGGCATGCCACGATGACAACTAATTAATTATTCAATGTGTGAAGAATAATAATAATAATAATAATAATAATAATTGATAGAGCCATCAAAATGTACTTGATCGGTATATCGAATTCATTCAACCAGTGTCTTTTTCTCTATTCATTTTGAACCGAGCAAGTGCACATATAGCCATTTTTAGGATGCTATTTAGAGATTAACCAGTTCTTATTTGTCCTGAAATTTTAAACTAAAAATCTGAATTTCAGGACTCAAGACAACTCAGGATATCTCTATCTTAAAAAATTAAAATAAATCTAAAATTTAAGACGCAATAGTTAATTCCTAAATAACAGCCTTTTAGAGTAACTACCTGACGTCATTTCTACTATTTTCTGGCCCAAACCATATCAACCTAGTAGCCTCAAGGTATGGGCCAAGACTGACCCATGAGGCTCCACGTCAACAAGATGTCATGTAATCACGAAATAATCTCAAATATATATAGCTCTAATAATTGGACATCAGGATTGGGCTGAGTGAACAAAATTGGTGACACCATCTTCAGATTTAGCTTATAATATGTGATATAAAGATTATAGGAAATCTTACCTCGTATAGCAAAAGTATATACCCTAAATATTATAAATCAAAATTATTTTAAAATATTATTTTCTGTAGCTACTTTTATATTTTATAGCAAAATAATTATTTATGATATATACTACCATTGATGCATGAGATACGATATTTATGTTTTTCTCCTCTCTCTTTCTTTCAATTAACACACGATTCTCTTTCAGAATTTTTATTCTTTCTTCTCTCTTTCTTTCTTCTCTCTCTTCTAGCAAAATAGGCCGAATCATAGATACACGAAAGAGAAATAAATCATGAAAGCCTACAAATCTCAAAAAATCAGAAACATGAAAGTAAACCTATTATCAAAAAAACGAAGCGGAGATGCCTCGGGCGACAGAGAGATTGAAGAGAAAGAGGGATTCTTAGCGCGGTAAGTAAGAGAGAAAAGAGAAAGAAGCTTTCGAATTGGAAGCGTTGTAAATTATAATGGAATAGATAGTGAAGTGATACAAGGAGTCTTGGCCGGAAAACGTCATATCCGACGAACTTTTTTCTCTTCTTTGCTATTTAGTCACATACAATGATACGAATACATTGTATTATGTACAAATACACTCAAACACATTCTATTTTGTATAAATATATTTTTTTGCATGTGTTTATGCATTTTGAAGGTCTGTATTTTTTTAATACAACTGAATACACATGTATTCATGCATACTGTACATATAGTATGCATAAATACGTGATATAAATATTAAAATACACTAAATACAAATATTAAAATAGAACATAATATAAACAGTGAATACATTTAATTTTAAAATACTGTAAAATATAGTAAAATACATGAAATACAAATAAAAATACAATGAATACAACCAATGAAATATACAGAATACATCAATGATAACATGTATTAGGAATAAATTAAATACTGTTAATACAAATACGTTTGAATACACTCAATATAAAATAGCGAATACAGTAATTACAAACATTAAATCTAATGAATGCAACAATAAAAAAATATATTGAAACACACTAAATACAAAAGTTATATACAACTGAAAAATCATTCTACTTAATTGGGTTGATAGTGAGGCATGTTAGAATTAATTTTGTTGAGTTTATTAGAAGTGTATTACGCTAATTGATATTATTTCCATAATTAGACAGTTGAACATACCTATTTTTAAGGTGATTGTCGTTACTGTATTTATAAATACATTACGCGAATACATGTGAATACATGCATGTACAGCTGGACTGCCTTGATTTTAGGCGCTTTTTGCTACTGTATTCATGAATACATGACGCGAATACATGTGAATAGATGCGCGTACAGCTGGACAACCCTGATTTTTAGGCGTTTTTTGCTGATGTATTCATGCAGCGTGAATAGTGAATACACTACCGTAACAATTAAATAGTAACTATAGAAAGTAATTATGTATATGATAACTACAGAAAGTTAACAGCGCCACTAAACAACAGTGATTTCTGAAAATTCCTGAAGATTATATCTACAGTAGCTTATGCTTCATTAGTCTTAAACAGATATGTAATACGCTGTAATAAACAGTTGAGCAGGTTTTCATATTATTGTTGCATGGAACTCATAACGTCTAAGTTTGAGCACTAATTGTTTAGATCTATGCCGAAAAGTTGTGAGTAATTCCAACTACAAAATCACTAGAACCTCCAAACCAATGTCACTTGTTCAGTTGTCTCTACTTTCCACTATTATTATCTTCAACTTCAATCACCTTTCGAAGAGAAGGGTAATTCGGTGCACGAAACATTTTGTATATAGAATTCGAAAAATATTCAAAATGTATGATTATCTTATGAAGGTAGCAGAAAATAACTTTAATTACCGTTAAAAGAACTTATAAAAGGAAGATTCTTTTCCAAATTGACAAACTATAATTTATGTCATATTAATGAAATTAAAGTAGATTCACACCAACATTGTCACATCATTTTCGGTGAAAATAACATACTATAAAATTCCTGCATTGCGTGGCTATCCTTTCCTCTTCTATCTTTCTTTCAGTACTTTGTTTACTTTTTGCCCACTCAACTCTCTCTTATGTTAAATTTGAACCCATAAAGTGACCACTTGACTTATCAAGAAAACAACGTAACACAACTCCTCCTCTACCTGTGGACAAAAGGAAAGTCGATTGTTACTTTAATCATAAGTAATAAATAGCTCTTATGTGCATTTAATATGGATGTAACACATAATTTTCAAAGTTGACCTGTCTGCACTTCTTTTTTTCAATTCCCACCTTTTCGGTTTGTATCGCTTTTACAGTTAATTTTGGATTATGACTTCACCAAATCCTATCATTCTCGTACAAAGCTAGGTTTAATCATCATCTCTACTATGTTAATCATCATTTGGAATATCATTACTATTAATTATTTTTGATATAATACAATGTAACTGTATGGTGTAAAATTGAATGATAAAAGGTGGCCGAATGGTAAGATGACACGTGCAGCCGAAAATAGACAATAAACGAATTGGGAATCAACTAGTATCAAATGCAGCGTGTGTGAGCCGGTACCGAATGGATTCCGAAGGGTACATAGTCAGCGATAGAAATTTAAAAATTTGCCATCGGACAACATTCAATGAGGGAATATTCGATAGCGTTAAATGAGCAGCCGTTAGAGAGAATATTGGCATTCAAAACCTATTGTTACATACTCATCAATGGCCCTTTTATCATCATTGAAAGAGGAGCTTGATCCTAGGATCTTGTTTCCTTAGGTAGAACCATAGATAGTAGGGTTAACAACCATTGTAAGAACATGAAACACTATGTACACAAAAGCTATATTATTTTAATTGCTAAATCTTAATTTCATTATTATTTCTTTATCGTTTTAGGGTCAAATCGATTCGCTTGTCTATAAACCACGTTACAAATTCAATTGTAGCGTTTTACGGGTAAACATATTGACGCCCATTGTGGGGCATATACACTTGTGTAATTGCTTTGATCTATACGTTTATTACTCACAAGTTTAAGTTCTTTCTTTAGGAAAAATGTAACTACCCGACTGGTCGTTTTGAGAAATTACACTTTGCTCGGTAGTTTGCGGGCATGCGTAGCTCCGTATGATGTAATGTGACTTATGTGACTCGTCGGCTCTGGTTTTCAAGTTATTCGAAATCGATTTGGAAGAATGAACTTCATGATTTAAGCTTTGAGTTGGTAGGGTTGACCGAATTTGACTTTTAGGATTTGACCTCAGATTGGAGTTTTGATAGTTCTGTTAGCTCCGTTGGTGATTTTGGACTTATGAGCGTGATTTGGAGGTCTGTAGTTGTATTCGGTTTGAAATGGAAAAAGTTGGATTTTTGGAAAGTTTGATCGGGAGTGGACTTTTCGATATCGGATTCGGATTGTTGTTCCGAGAATTGGAATAGCTTTGTTATGTCATTTGGGACTTGTGTGCAAAATTTGGGTTCATTCCGGGTTGGTTTGCTATGTTTCGGCACGAGTTATGGAAGTTGAAAAGTTCAAAGTTCATCAAGCTTGAATTGAGGTGCGATTTGTTGGTTTGATGTTGTTATGTGTGATTTGAGGCCTCGAGTAAGTCCGTTTTTTTTTTCTAACTTGTTGGTATGTTCTGACGGGGTCCCCAGGGGTTCGGGCGCGTTTCGGATTGATTTCAGACTATTTTTCCTACATTTTTTATTGTTGGTTATGCAGAATTCTAGGCTTCTGGTATCCTTAATTGCCATCACGGAGTAGGGATCGCATCGCGTAGTGTTGGTTTTGGCTAGGAAGAAGTTGTTCTTCACATTCGAGAGTCCTCAGACGCGTTCGCATAGCTTGTTGTCGATTGTGCACCGCGTTCGAGCTAGCATCCACGCGTTCGCGTAGTGAATTTTGGGCTGAGATGAGCAGAGGTTATTCCTCTTCGCGTTCGCGATGTTGTCCCGCGATCGCGTAACTTTGGGAGCCTTGTGTACTGCGTTCATGAGGCAATTGTTGCGGTCGCGTAGGATATTTTGGTGACGATGCTGTGCTTGTTCTTCACGTTAGCGAAGACTTGTCCACGTTCGCATCGAGTCTTTTGGTGGCGATGTATTTTGTTCATTGTGAACGCGATCGACTTCCCGCGTTCGCATAAGAGGAGTTCCTGGGCAGATTATAAAGTACTCTATTTCGAGGGTTTCGACCATTTTTACATTTTAGGAGCTATGGAGCTCGGATTGAGGCGATTCTTGACGCAATTTTCACCATATGAATTAAGGTAAGTGTTCTCTACTCGGTTTTAGTTATATTTCGTGAATCTATCTTTGTTTTTGGTAACTGGATTGTGAAATTTAAAGAGGAAATTGGGAGTTTTAACCTAAAATTTCATAAAGCGAATTTTTGAGTTTTGAACACCAATTTGGAATTAGATTTGAGTGAAACTCGTATGGTTGGACTCGTAATTGAATGGGTTGTCGGATTTTGTGAGTGTTGTTAGGTTCCGAGGCACGTTCCCGGGTGTGATTTTTGGCGGATTTTGGGTTTTGATTAAAGATTCGACCTTTATCGATTGGGTTTGTTTCCTTTAGAATTATTTGATGTATTTGAATTTCTTTTGGCTAGTTTCGAGCCGTTCGGAAGATAATTTGTGCAGGATGGCGCTTCTAGTGTATCGATTTGGCTTGTTGGAGGTAAGTGTCTTGCCTAAGTTTGTTGATAGATTTTTTTTACTATTTGACATTATTTGCTACACGCGGGGGTGATACATATATGAGGTAACGAGCATATATGCATGTGCCAGGGTTAATCATGCTCGGGGATAAATTATGCTATGAATTGTGCCTTGTATAATTACGTGCCCTTCTTGCTTCATGTCTTACTTAACTCATAGATACTAAGAATATATAATTAAATGTTAGAATCCAAGATGTAGTTTATTATAACTTGATCAAAATTTGACGGAATTCTGAAAAAATATTGATGTGTCTAATTCGGTTATCATTATGCTTAATCATTAATACATTGCAACGACCGATGTTCTTGAGATATTAGATTATATACTCGTGTTGTAGATCATTCTTGAGATTTGTTGAAATACTTGAATAATAAGGTTCTTGAGGGATTATTGAACTATTGTTGGCTTGAAAGTTGTGAATGGGGTTCGTTTGGAATATTCATTTAAACACTCTCCTTGATGTTGTTTATGCTTCCTACCTTGTTTGACATTGATATACATATTCTTGGTAAGGAAGAGTGTAAATCATGAAGGGTGATGACGTGCCATTATATATATATATATATATATATAAAAATCATGTGAGGGAGAGTATAAAGCACGAAGGGTGATGCCGTGACATATCATTTGAGAGTAAAAGCATGAAGGTGATGTCGTGCCATGTTATGTGAGTGTAAAGCACGAAGGGTGATGTTGTGCCATTGCATTTATATTATCATGAATTTATGTTATCACGAGTTCATGGCACGAAGGGTGTTTCCGTGCAAGTGAGGACGAGGGACATGCATTATGTCATGATATCCTTTCCTTGTAGATACGTTCATGTTTTTACCTTGAGCTGTTATTGTCATACTTATGGTTCTTATGTGACTTGTCGTTACTGTTCTATTTTTGTTCTCTATCTCAATTGTTGTTGTGTTGCCCATGCTTTTTACTTGCTTAACTTACAAATACCGTGCCTACTTCCTGCTATTATAATTATATCCATGTCATATCTGTTTTGTTGCACTTTAGTACATGCCTTCTACCATGTTAGTCATTCATGTCTCTACTTGTTAACTTATAAAGATCATGCATCCCCTTCTTATTTATTATATCTATATCTAGGCATCCACCATGCTAGTTAGTTGAAGTTTATATTCTTCTTTCCTAATTGCTATCATTACTCATGTGCTTTCCGCCTAGTATTATTACCGTTGCCCATATGTATATCCTCGTTTATTATTGTTACTTGCGTACTTCCTAATTTGTCCTTACTGATCGACATTTCTGTCATCCGGTTGGTACTATTATACGCATATTTGGCGAGGATGAGATAAATGCACCAGGGTGTTGCTTTGCAATTGACTTGATATCTGAGTACATTCCTCACGCTATGAAAGTTATGGAGTGACAATCGTGGTTGTTGGTTTTTGTTCTAAGGAAAAGATTGGCCGAGTTATTGGAATACGTTAAATTGAGATCTCTTCTAGTACTCAGTTATGCTTTGCATATTTGTCTCGTGTACTCTTTTCTGTTATATCGTAGTATCGTTCTATTACTAGTTTACGGTACATGTTTTATCGGTGAGTATCTTTTAACTAATAAGACTCGTCACTACTTCGACGAGGTTAGACAAGCTACTTACTGGGTACATGGGGTCGGTTGTACTCATACTACACTTCTGCACCTTGCGTGTAGTTTTTGGAGTGGAGTTGTTGGTGATGTCGAGAGCTAACCCTGAAGATGTTCGTGCATTCTGGCATATAGCTGTCACTTGTTCTTGGTAGCTTTAGATTTTGCTAATATGTTTATATAACTTTCAAACAGATCGTGTATTTATTTGTACCAACTTTGTAATTTTCAAATTATTAGAAGCTCATGATTCGTACTGGATTGTTGTTGTTTATTTGTACCAACCTTGTGGATTATACTGGATTATTGTTGTTGTTTTATCCATACATCTTTGGAATTGTGTGTTTAATGCAGAGATGGTCGTCTCTCTGCCTCAGAGTTGGGTAAGGTCTACGTAGACACTATCCTCTCTAGACCTCATTTGTGGATTATACTGGATTGTTTTCGTTGTTTTATCCAGGGTCGGCTCCATGGTAATGAGGGGTAAGGAGTGTGCCTTAGGCCCCCAAATTTGGGGGCCCCATTTTTTTAAAATAATAAGTTTATAAGTATATAAAAAAAAATATTATATTTTTAATACAAAAATAGAATTTTTAATATAAAAGGAAAGAAAACTTTTTAGATATATAAATGAGGTAATAATTTGACTTGCTTAAAATGGGTAGATGATGTTAAAAACTAAGCTCAAAGTAATAATATGAAACAAGAAAATAGACAAGAAATGTAGAGAAGAAGATAGAACTATCTTATTTCTTTCAAGTATTCAAGTGTATCCAAGTATGTACAATATCAATTCTCATCCTCTATTTATAGTATTACATAAAGGTATACAAAAGAATGTCATAAACATGACATTAAACATTTGAGATCATGGAGGAAGATCATGGGGAGGTTATGGAGGTAAGGGAGTTACAACTATAATGGTAAGAAGTAGTGGGAGGTTAATGGAGATAATGGAGAAGAATAGTGGGTATTACTCTTTTATGAGTTATGGACATCTACCATTAGATAATTATTTATAATGTGCCTCATTAAAACCTTACTAAGAAAAATCCTGTGGGAAAAAAAATCTTAGTAAAAGAAAAAGAGTACATATCATGTATTACGCATTATTTGCTGCCTCATTAAAAACCTTGCCAGAAAAATTCAGTGGGATAAAATCTTAGCTAAGGAAAAAAGAGTACATCGTGTATTTGCCTTCCCCTGATGAAAACATCATTTTATTTCTCCGAAGTGACGTGTTCCGATCTTGTATACCAACTTATCAAATTTTGAGGTTGCTCATGCTTCATTGAACAGAACACCAAATTATAATGCGAACAAATTTGTTGAACATCTATTTCACCGCTCGGTGAAAATTGTGTCTCATAAAGAACTTTGATGAAATGTATGCTTTATTCTGTCTCCTTCAATAAATCTTTCTTTTAATTGAGTTATGCATGCAATATCGTCTTCAATGCAATTGGAATATTGTTGAATATCATAATATAACAACACCCTCACTGACAACGAATCATGCCCTGCATTTATATATCCAACAAAACCTTGACAATATTTGTTAGAATAAATAAATCTATATCAAAGATTCCTTTTGCAACATTAATCCTAATAGTATTCTTGTATCTTTATATATGGATTAAACTATATTTGGCTAGCATATTGCTATACTCATGGTTCTAGCAAGATACATACTCCATCAATTGCAATTTACACAAAAATAAATCATGTACGTCATGATTGCTCTAATCCACATAATGATTTGCTGAAAGCTTTATGTAATGAATTTCTTGGGAGCCTTAATATGCTTCAGAACAGTTTAAATCCTTCAATTATTTTTATATACGCGTATCTAATTTATTAGGTTATTGCCAAACTATCTGAAAGCAACTGTATCCACCACAAGGGAACATGTTTCCTTATAATCAACGCCAGGACATTTACATAAAATCTTGGGTCGCTCCACTGGCTTTATATTTTCAGGTGTTGGGACTATCAGTCCCAAACTTTACGTTTTTCAAGTGAAGTCAACATTGATTGTGTATTTTTCATTGACCAATCATTTATCTGTCCAAATTCCATGACAAATTTGAGCTCAAGATCCTCGTCGATAATAATAATACTGAGAGCTACAATATATTAACAATATCATCAATGATCATTTTACATCGGTTCCATTATCATACAATAAAGACATAACCTATCGAAATCTCATTATTTTCAGGTACCTGAGCCTCTCCCATGAGGTCTTATAAAGTATTATGTCGTGGTGCTCTTCTAAAGCACTTACCTCCTTATTATGATCATCTTGATCATTTGCTCCACTCCTTCTTCAAAGAGTTTTATCTTTAGAACCGATTTGTCTATTATGCTTCATGCGTGCCATAAACTCTGTCCATCATGGATGTTAGTCTATTTGGATCATTAGCAGCTGAAATATAACATTTAGCTTTGGGTAAGCAAAAACGTCTGGTAATATTTTGCAAATGAATTATCACTTGAATTTCAAATTTACATTTTCTTGTACGAGAATCTAGATTTACTCATAATAATTCATTCCATGTATAACTTTTTCAGCTGCCCATTTTCTCCCTCTAATGTTGGGATCACCGACATATATCCCCACCTTCTTTGGGAATCCATCTTTGTGCATTGTGGTGGCATAATTAAATCATATAGCACATTCATACTATATGAAAATTATTTGGTTCCTGACCCTGAACCAATTAAGATAGGGAGAATTTAGCATAACTTGTTGGTTAGATGCATACAAGTGTATTAAATAATACACATCATACCAAATTTCTTTTTGGGAATTTCGTTCTCATAATCAATGGTTTAGCTTATTTGGAGGCATACAGTTTCTGCTAAACCAAGTTGGATTTAAACCAGCATTATCAAGATAAAATCATAGTTTATATTCTGAAACTGTGCTCTAATAATTTGAGCAATCAACCTTGCAAAATTCACATTGCAAGTTGACAACAAACGCACATGTGACCATATAATAGATGCATCTTTTAAAATCATATAATAGTAAACGGTCCACATGGCAGGTGATTAGGCCCATATATATGTATCACCTTTTATTCGTTCCAGATATCAAGGGCTTCAATCCCAATCTTAACTGGCATATCATGAGAAAAAGCAACACAAGAGAATTCTTGAAGAATATTCTATTTCTTCAATACATGCCAATGTGAATTCTCAATTAATTTTCGCATCAATTAAATCGGGATGGCCAACCGTCATGCCAACTAATATTTGTTTCAGTAAACCCCTTGTTTACTTGTAGCATGTGATTCCATCATCATGCTTATACATATGTAGTACAAATAGAAGAAAAGTCGGGTAACCTTTCATATTTTTTCGGTATGATTATAGTAATATAAAGATATCCAATCTTTCTTTCATTTATAGTCTCAATATGCCAACCACTTTGGCTAATACATTTAAAACTCAAAAAGTTTCTTTTGAGACTTACTACAATATCAATATCATGAACAATTTCATTCATCCGGGTAGTAATAAATTAGTTCTTCCAGAGCTCTTAACTGTATTTGTACTACAAGATCTTTTATCACACCATCCGTATGGTGGATGTCTCCTTCACAGAAATCATATCATAATAACTGTCATGGTCAAAATCATCATAAGAAAAATTATTTCTTGCTTTAATATTTTGCCTTTAATAACTTTTTATAAGGCATATCAAAATAGTTTTGGCGTATCACATGTACGCGACCAATGACATATTCATGTAACCACACAGTAATGTTCATTATCTTTCTTTCTCTCAAACCTTCCGTAGATGTGAGTTCTAGCATTTGTTCAATCATGCATAAGCACATTATTATGCATAATCTTTATCACATATATATTTTCACATTTACTTTCAGAAATGAGTTTTCATTTACAATGATTATCACAAGTTACATTTTCAAAGAATGAACCATAATCATTTGAACGTGCCTCATATTTACACACTATATTGATACACATTTTCTTCACCTTTGAAGGTTTATTTTGAGAACCATTGTTCTCCTTTTTACAATTACCATAGTGATGACTATTTTTATTTTGGTCTTTGGCACACCCACATTCATTGGTCAATCACTTATCTTCATTTAGACTTATTATGCATCACTATCCCATTCACTTCAAGAATGGAGCCTATACGGTGGGACAAGCTTCATGCTTTTTTTTATTTTATGAAAAATACATTATTTTTCTTTAGTCATCACTATATTTTTAATATGGTGCATTGGGACTCAAATTCAATGTCTTATCCATATAAATGCATGTTAGGCCATAATAAGTTGGGACTTAAACCCAACTCTTATCATCATGGTTCACCAGGACTCAAATCCGATGTCTTATCCTCATGGTGCGCTGGGACTTGAACCCATCGTCTTACTCTCATATAATATTTATCACAAATTATCTCATTCACTTCTAGGAATGGAACATAATTTTATGTAGCCACAAATAAGTAAATTGAAATGATAAGAACTATTATCAATAAAAATATGATGGAGTACAAACTCGTGTACTAGTATCTTACATGTAAACATCTCAAAACAGAAAGTCACCATGTAACGTTACTACTATGTGATGTGTTACTGCAAACTAATGCATGATGATTACATAAAATGTACACAAGAACTGAAACACATAACTAAATATACTTAACTTCAGAAAGCAAATAATCTTAAGTAATAACTATTGCTAGAATATTCTGTTTTTATACAGAAGATGTCAAAATAGGCTAGTAAAATATAATGATATCACTCTGTCAAGTATCAACATAAAAAAAAAATATTACATCTAATTAGATTCGTATGGATCATAATATAATTGACATTATTTTCATGTGCCTAAAGCAGAAGATTAACGTAATACATTGTCTTTGCCAAAATAGAAAATTAAGTGTAAAGTTTTTCATTCACAAAAGTTTTTCTTTCTCAAAGAAACAATAGAATCACATCACAAAGCCAAACAAAAATCGGAGTAAAATCCCTACATAGTATTACTAACAAATTAAAATCCTTGAAGTAATATGGTCAATCCTCCAACATGATCATGTGACATAACTATTATTAGTTAGAAAATTACCTTTTTCAGATTAATAGTATTTAGCTCTAACATGCTTGAAATTTAATTTCATGGAACTCTAGGATATAGTAATTATTATCTACCTAATATACAAGTCTAACTTTTGTAGTAATTATGTTATAATTTATAGAACCACTAAAAGGTTATTTGACAGACTAAATATTAGCATCTTATGGTCCTACCTTGTTTTATCCGCACCAAACTAACATATAACTCTTGCAATTCATGATAGTTAGTACAACAGTCGAAAGTAATAAAAGTACATAAAATTTAAAGGATTTAAGAGTGAGTGGGCAAACCAATAGTTCTATTTTTATTTTAATATATTAGTTTATCTTCAAGTTTAAGTTATGATGAACCTCAGATGCATACCTCAGATTTCACTATGAATTCACAATATCACCTTTTATTTTTCATGGCGAGATATAGAAAGACCATACGAAATTTTGCTGCAACGCTTCAACTTGTATGCCTAATTTTGTGGCTTATACTTTAAAGTTGAAGAAGATGAAAACATTACTGAAAAACATAATGTGACTAAAATAGACAATATAAGCAAACTATCAACTGGTATATGAAATGTCATAGGTATGATGATATAAATAAAATATTAGAGACTCGTGCTGATAACGTGTTAGAAAACTAAGCTCAAAGTAATAATATGAAACAAGAAAATAGACAAGAAATGTAGAGAGGAAAAGGGAACTATCTTATTTCTTTCAAGTATTCAAGTGTATCCAAGTATGTACAATATCACTTCTCATTCTCTATTTATAGTATTACATAGAGGTATACAAAAGAATGTCATAAACATGACATTAAACATTTGAGATCATGGAGGAAGATCATGGGAAAGTTATGGAGGTATGAGAGGTACAACCATAATGGTAACAAGTAGTGGGAGGTTAATAGAGATAATGGAGAAGAGTAGTGGGTATTACTCTTTTATGAGTTATGGACATCCACCATTAAATAATTATTTATAACACATGAATACTTTTCCTGTGTTTCAGTTTTTCACTTTTTACCCCTTCATCAAAATTTTTGTTCCTTTATTTGTCCAAGTCAATATTTCTTTGTTCTAATCTCTTTACATCTCAGAAAACTCTACATATTTTTTGTCTTTCTTTTTTATATTCTTACTCACTTTCTTTCTCCAAGATTTCATTAGTCCCCTTTTTTCTCAATATCAACAATATCTCAAGAAAGATAAAATGAGTTGGTTATATTATCAATTGAACATGAACTATTAGAGAAAATCGATATAAAAAAAGATTATTAACAATTTTGTATCTCAAAAAGCTAAAAAATAGACTTCAAATGAAAATATATCTAAAATTTAGGCCTCATATTAAACTATGGCTTTAGGTCCCGTATGTGCTTGAGCCGCTCCTGATTTTATCCATGTATCTTTGGAATTGTGTGTTTAATGAAGATATAGAGTAAATATAATTATTTCTCTCTCGAGGCTCAACCAAATAGTAGAACATAATTAGTTTTATGCACCATCTTCTTTTTGTGCTCTTCTTCCTTATCACCTTCTCCATCAATATCATGGAAAAAGCCTCACATCTATAGTATTAATTGTCTTAAATTGAATGTTGACTTCTATTGCCATCTTATCTTTAAGGCGGTTTCGTCGAAAATTCTCTTACTCACACTAATTAGTTCCAATGTTGACATGTTGCATATATTTGTACATCTTTTTCTTTCTGGTTTTATACCAGAATGTTTAGTGTCAAGACCAATAGGAAGTTTAAGGAGAAAAACCACAAGTAATGAAAGTGAAATTTGCCTCATTAGACAACTCAAGTGGAAAGGAAAGTTCCCATTTTAAGAAGGCAACAATGACATAGAGGCAGCTCATTCGCCAAAAATACCTCGTCAGAAATTTCCAAAGTGGTCCTTGGTCTTAAATGAATGGTAAGAATATTACTTTAATTAGATAAGTGAAAAGGATTTTGATGTTATCTCTTAAAAAGCAAAATCTCTAACAAGAACCACAGAAAAAAGAGTAAACATATTGCCTTTCCACTTTCAACTTTGTCATCTTTCCTATCAGCCAAGGTAATACCGGATGTAGAATTTCCACTAAAAAATTCAAAAAATAAAACAATTAAAACCTTAATGAAACTAAAGAGATTCATCTTTTAATATATCTACGTAAAAAAAAATTTAACCATATGTAATTAATGTGATGTTTCGCAAAGGAGGTTCAACCCAGGGGAGGATGCATCTTGAACGAAGCGGTTGTCATGCGATATCGCTTCGTCGAAATTCTTATTAAGTATCTGTATTAATATTGTGAGGAAAGAATAAGTAGACAAAATGACACCATTTATCATTAGTTGTCTTTTAGTGTGTTAGTTATTTGCTTGATTTTGTTCTAACAGGTCTAAGGTTTAGACCTCAATTAGTATATTTTTTTTGTAAATATTTGAGAGAGGCTATGTGGTTAGAAATTGTGATGAATATGTACATATTTAAGAGGGCCTATGTGGTTAAAAATTGTGATGAATATTTAAATGAGCTCGGGACCTTTACTACTTAAAACTCAACAAATTGACTAAAACTATTTCTTATTTAGAAGTATGATAATTAAACTTATTATTCTGTACTTTTATAAATTTCGATATTACTTACAAAATTCTTGGGTACGCTCCTGAATTTAAGTGAAAACTTTCCGCCCGAGCTAATTAAGGTACAACACTTTTTCATGTTTATCTATCAGCTAAGGCTAAAAAGTAAAAGAAATTTCAAATAGTAGAAATCAAAGAAGTCGAATATTCTAAGTTACTCTTGTGAAGCAACCCAAGCTGATTCTTTATTTCTTCCAAACTTTTGGTTGTCAAGAAAAGAATAAGGCTATAATATATAGTTAAAATATAAGTCAAACGTTAAACCGTCGGCCGAGACACATACATTAATCACATAAAAAAGATTAATTATCTCGTGGATTTGTGATATTTTTTACTGTTTAATTGAAGAATAAGAGTGTACCATATTTTACTTTTAAAAAAACTCAAACAACTTATCTAGAATTTGGTCTGACCAGAAATGGGGCTCAGGATCATAATCATTGTACTGTCTATACATGGTGTGATCATCTTTTATCTTATCCACTCTTTGACATATATACGTACACACAATATTTAATTTGTACGTAAAGATTTCACCCTAGCTGCCAATTTTAACAACTCATAATGGAAAATAAAGTTTTTTTCGGATAAAAAAGTAGTAGTACTAAACTGCTCATTTACTTCTCTTCTCTTCTCCAACTCCATGTTCTATATGTTCTTTGAACTTGTTCCTTTTCTTTTCAATTTGATTCTCTGCAGTAGTGTAACAAGAAATTGTAACATTAATTGACTTTCAAATACTGCAAGATCGTTACATTTGAGAATCAGATATGAAATCTATCAGAAAACGAGCCATTTTTACCAAAACAAACACAAATTTCTCTCATACAGTGATACCTCTCTATAACATCTCTACGTAAAAATCATTCACTATAAAAGGCAACATTTTCTCGGAACTAATTTTTATGTTGTGTTATAATATATGTCTTCTATAACGAGTTGTAGCTCTTAAAGAGTTAAGAAGAAGCAAGCATCGCGCTGTCGCTCGCTCGCTCGGCTCGGATTCGGATTCAGTCAAATGATTTGATTAATTCATTTTTTGGACCATTATTTGTTAATATTAATGCAGTATTATTTAATTCAAATTAGAGCGTTTCTGTGACGGTAATTTAATTTTCCCGTTATAATTTGAATTTGACAGTTTGTGTAAATGGCCATTTCATAAAATAGCCATTTTGAGTTGCAGCATTACATGAAGAGTTGCAACTCTTCTGTTCTTCATATTTCTAGTTTTATATTATTTCTCTTTTTTATTATATTTTTGAATACAGAGTACTAACAAGCTTAAGGAACTTAATTTTTACTTTCTGTATTCATCTTATATTCTGTTTGTGGGAGACTAAATTCTAGTGATTGCTACTCCTTGGTTGAGATTAAAGTCTTTTTAACTTTCTACTCAATTACGAGATTACAATCATTGTGATTTTCTGCTCCGTTTGAAGATATAAAATTTTCACCGTGGTATTTTGTCTGTTTATGTTAGAGTTTATTCGGTTCGAAGATCTTAAATACTTCTCCGTTAATTAATTTTGTTTCTATTTTGTGACTAACAGAAATAACAGAAACATGAACCCTCGTGGTTCACTCCACGAGCAATGTTGCTACTTCCAGTCATTTTGTGCCACCACCGGCTTCAGCAGAAAAGTCCGAAAAAATTTTCGGGATTGATTTCAAATGTTGGCAACAAAAAAAGTTTGTAGTCTACAGAAGTTCATCAAGGAGGACGTTCCGGTTCTGTCGGAATCAACTCCTGAAAATGAACGTTTTATTGTGACTGAGGCATGGAAGCACTCAGATTTCTTGTGCAAAAATTACATTCTTAGCGGACTGGATGATGATCTTTACAACGTCTATAGTAATGCGGAAACTTCGAAAGAACTATGGGGTGTGTTGGAAAAGAAGTATAAAACCGAGGATGCCGGTTTGAAGAAGTTTGTTGCATCCAAGTTTTTGGACTATAAAATGATAGACAGCAAGCATGTCATTACCCAAATTCAAGAACTGCAAATTATAATTCATGATCCCCTTGCTGAAGGTATAATCCGAATTAATTCTTCGATTGAAAGTATTAATTTTATTACTAATTACGAATTTTTCATTGAAGGTTTGGTCATCAATGAGGCATTTCAAGTTGCAGCAATGATTGAGAAGTTGCCACCTTTATGGAGGGATTTTAAGAACTATTTGAAATACAAGAGCAAGGAGATGAAACTCGAGAATCTCATTGTTCGATTGAGGATCGAAGAAGACATAAAGCTGCATAAAAGAAGACACATGGAAAGTCAACAATTATGAGAGCAAATATTGTTGAGACTGCTCCAACTAATCCGAAAAAGAGAAAGAAGTCTTCTGGACCAAATAACTGTCCCAACAAGAAGAAATTCAAGAGAAACTGCCACAACTGTGGGAATTTTTGGACACAAAGCTGCAGAATGTCGTGCTCCAAAGAAAGATAAGAAAATGATGATATTGATGACTTGTGTGATATGTTGTCTGAATGCAACTTAGTGGGAAATCCTAAGGAGTGACGAATTGATTCCGGAGCCACCCGCCATGTTTGTGTTGTTAAAGAAGCATTTACTTCATATGCTCCTGTTGGACCCGACGAGACCATTTTTATGGAAAATTCTGCAAAGGCCAAGATTGAAGGTTAAGGAAATATATTCCTGAAGATGATCTCTGGCAAGGTGGTGACTCTGAACATTGTTTGTCATGTTCCTGAAATAAGGAAGAACTTAATTTTTATTTCACTTCTCATCAATAACAGGTTTAAGTGTGTGTTTGTTTCAGACAAAGTTATAACAAGTAAGAACGAGATGTACTTAGAAAAAGGTTACCTTACTGAGGGCCTTTTCAAATTGAATGTAATGATTATTGACAATAATAAAATTTCAGCTTCTTCTTACTTACTTGAGTCAAATGATTTATGGCATATACATTTGGGACATGTTAATTATAAAACCTTGCGAAAAATGATTAATTTGGAAGTGTTGCCTAGTTTGATTGAGACAAAGCAAAATGTCAAATATGTGTTAAACCTAAGTATGTTAAACATCCTTATAAGTCAGTTGAAAAGGATTCAAATCCTTTAGACTTAATTCACACAGATATTTGCGATATAAAGTCAATACCTTCTCGTGGTGGAAAGAAGTATTCTATAACTTTTATTGACGACAATACTCGATATTGCTATGTTTACTTACTTAATAGTAAAGATGAAGCAATAGATGCATTCAAGCAATACAAAAATGAAGTTGAAACACAACTTAACAAGAAGATCAAAATGATAAGAAGTGATAGGGTTGGTGAATACAAATCTCCTTTTGAAGAAATATGTTTAAAATATGAAATTATTCATCAAGCAACATCTCCTTACACGCCCCAATCCAATGGGATTGCGGAAAGAAAGAATTGATCATTAAAGGAGATGATGAGCGCATTATTAATAAGTTCTGGTTTGCCACAGAATTTGTGGGAGGAAGCCATTATTACGTCTAGTCGGATACTAAGCCGAGTACCCCATAGCAAAACGCAATACATTCCATATGAAAAATGAAAAGGAAGGAAACCCAACTTGAATTATTTTAAAGTGTGGGGGTGTTTGGAAAAAATACAAATTCCTAAACCAAAAAGGGTAAAGATAGGACTGAAAATCGTTGACTGTGTTTCCATTGGATATGAAACAAATAGTAAAGCATATCGATTTCTGGTTCATAAATCAGAAAATTCCGACATTCATAATAATATTGTTTTAGAATCAGATAATGCTGAATTTTTTGAAAATATATATCCGTATAAAAAGGAATGTGAGGCAATTGACGAAGGATCTAAATGACCTCGGAAAGAAATAAAAGAAAGTATGTATAATCAGGAAGATCCAAGACGTAATAAACGTCAAAGAATGTCTAGTTCATTTGGACCAGATTTTGTGACTTTTTTATTGGATAATGAGCCTCAAACATTTAGAAAAGTATGTCTTATTCCGAATCATTATTTTGGAAAGAGGCAGTCAATAGTGAAATAAAATTCATATTGTACAACCATACATGAGAATTGGTTTATCTTCCTCCGGGGAATAAACCGTTGAGTTTTAAATAAATTTTAAGAGGAAAATGAAAGATGGTGGTACTATTGACAAATATAAGGCATGACTTGTGGTCAAAAGGTATAGACAACGAGAAGGTCTTGACTATTTTGATACATACTCTCCAGCTACGAGAATTATATCCATACGAATGGTAGCAGCATTAGCTGCGGTATCTGGTCTAGAATTCATCAAATGGACGTTAAAATGGCCTTATTAAATAGAGATTTGGAGGAAGAAATTTACATGGAAAAACTTGAAAGGTTTGTGGTTCCAGGTAAAGAAAAGAAGGTATGTAGACTTGTTAAGTCGCTTTACAGACTAAAACAAGCACCCAAATAATGGCATACGAAATTTGACCAAACAATGTTGTCAAATGATTTTAAGATAAATAAATGTGATAAATATGTGTACATTAAAAATATTACAAATCACGTAGTGATTATTTACTTATATGTAGATGATATGCTGATTATGAGTAATGACATTGCCAACATAAATGCGACTAAACACATGTTAACTAGCAAGTATGATATGAAGGACTTGGGAGTTGTCGATTTAATTCTGGGTATTAAGATCCATAAGAGTCCTCAAGGTCTGGCATTGTAGCAATCTCATTAAGTTAAAACAGTATATGAAAAATTCAAGCACTTAGACTTTAAAGTTGCAAAGACTCCAATTGACGTAAATCTTGCACTTGCAAAGACCAAAGACCAAAGCATATAGCAATTGGATTATGCTCGTGTGCTGGGATGTTTAATGTATATCATGAATTATACTCAACCAGATATAGCTTGTGCTATAAGTAAACTGAGTAGATACACGTGCTATCCAGATCAATCTCATTGGATGGCGATGAAACGAGTTTTGGGATATTTAAAACATACCCAGGAGTTTGCTTTGCACTACAGTAATTATCCTGCGGTGATTGAGGGATATTGTGATGCAAATTGGATCACCGATTCAACTGATTCTAAATCCACAAGTGGATATGTATTCGCTATTGGTAGATGAGCGGTATCTTTGAAGTCGTCTAAACAAACTTGTATTACCCGCTCTACAATGGAGGCTGAATTTATAGCCTTAGATAACCCTAGTGAAGAAGTTGAATGGCTCCGAAATTTCTTGGAAGATATTCCATTTTGGTCCAAACCTTTGGTACCAATATGCATACATTGTGATAGTCAAGCAACAGTGGAAGGGCTGAGAGCGTTATGTATAACGGTAAATCTCGTCATATACGACGAAAACATAAAACCGTTAGGCATCTACTCTCCAGGGGATTATCACAATTGACTACGTAAAAATAAGCAATAATGTATCGGATCCGCTTACAAAAGGCCTAACTAGAGAGGTGGTTGAAAGATCATCGAGGGGAATGGGAACATGGACGAGGACAAGTCATTGTGGTGATAACTCTACCTAGAAAACTGGAGATATCAGGATCTAGGTTCAAGGAGATCAAACAAAGTCATTAGTGACGGTTCAATATTGTCAACTAAAAGTTTTTGTCCATTCTCGTGATTAGACAATGTTCAGTACCAAGGATAAAGCATTAAGGCTTTTTAATGGTTTCTAAATTAGATGCAGGATATATCAAAGAGTGTATCTATGAGATGACACGCTTAGGAATCGCCTATGTAAGTGTGAAATGTTAGCCAATTCAAGGAGAATTTTGCAAGGTTAGTTCTCTACGTACTTATGAAACCAGGCGGTGTTCATGGCTGGAACGAACACAACAATAAGAATCAAAGACGGTTAAGGGTTGATTGTGTGACTTATGGTTGTCTAGGTATACACCAAAGTTCGACGGTTCAAAGATATCACACCGAATTGAATTTGGCGGTTAGCGTAAATGGCCGTTTTATGAAACAACCATTTTGAGTTGCAGCCTTACATGAAGAGTTGCAACTCTTCGGTATTATCCAATGTTTTGGCTATAAATATATGAATTCTCCCTCAGATTTTTCTTACGAAAACTCTGATTTCTCCTTCTTCATTCTGCATTGTTTTAAACAGAAAGAAAGCAGTAAGTGTGATTTGCTACTGATTTTTGAGTTTGTTGGTCACTAAGGTTTGAAGTACCGGTACACCTGTGAGAGTAATCTGTTCTATCATGGGAGAAAATAATCCTAAACTTTGAATTCTAGAAGAAGATTAAGTTCCTTAAGAAAAATTATAAATTCAACGGGCTCGAATTATTTATGTTCTTCTATATTTCTGGCTTTACGTTGTTTTTATTTTTGAATATATTTTCGAATGAACTAACAGCCAGCATAGTTCAAGAAGGTGTGGGGGGGGGGGGGGGGGGGCCTTTTTT
>ML415236.1:27699-45079 GCA_005239525.1 Nicotiana knightiana
GGGGGGGGGGGGGGGGGGGGAGGGGCATTTATTTGGGATGTTTCAGTATCTGCTAGTGTTTTGTCACCCCATAGTTGGTAAGGGATAGAAGCCAAATTGGTGGCGGCCTGGATTTGTGACATTCCTTATAATGGAATTGGTTACGATTGCCACTTTCATAGTCATCAATCCTCAGCCAATTATTACTAAATTGCAGATAAAGCATGGGATAGGGTAATGATTCCATTAATTAATGTGCTTCTCTTGCCCAGTGAGGAGAGGACAATGCCCCATAACTATGTTGTGTAATAGTCAAGGAAGAGAACAAATAAAGTAAATTATAATTCTTGTATAATATTTATATAACCATATTTAATCAATGTATATTCTATATATATTATTTATACTATCGGTTTATTCGACAAAGATCCCTTGATCATATTCCAACATCCAATTCCTAAGGAGGCCCTGGAATGTTTTGTCAATGAATCGATTTTTTTGTAGGCTCAGGTTGTAACATGTACGAAAAAGAATTATTTTAATTTTGTTGTTTATTATTTTGGGCTGGTAAGTAAAAGATTTTTTGCCACTTGGTAGTTAAAACCTCTCCATCACCATATTTCTCACTATTCTACACCGGAAAAGAAAAAACTAGAAACGGTAAAAACTTTTAGAGAAGGAACAAAGAGAACCATTACCTCAGTACAAATATAGAATTTTTTGTAAGTGATATTAATATATTTAAAGAAGTAATTACAATTGAAAAGCAACAATAACAATACAGTACGTCCAAATTTTACAAATTATATAGAAAGAAGAGCAGTTTTTCAAAACTAAAGTTCTAATATAACCGTTAAAGTTACGCTGAAATATATATTTACCTCGAAATACGAGTAACAATTAAATTTATAATATGATTATAAGGATACGTGATCTAGTTCAATGTCAATCAGGGGCGGCTCAATATTATTGAGGGTCTAAAGCCAAACTTCTATAAGAGGCTTTTAATTATTTTTTTATAATAAAAAAATATTCATATATATTATTTGTTTGAAATATAATTTTCTAGCTTTTTCAGATGCAAAATTATGAATATTTATTTTATAATCAATTTCTTTTAATAGTTATTTTTCAATTGATAATATAATTAATCTATTTAATCTCTTAAGCCATGGTTGATCTTAAGTAAGATTTTATCAATTTTAATTTAAAAAATTTATTTTAAATTTCTAGTTTGTGATCGAGGATGACCCGAGACAACTTTTACAGGAACTGTTACCATTATTCTATATGCAATATAAGCATTTGAAAAAGAATCAAGTCTTTTTATTGGATTAAGTATATCAATTCGAGTACTATCATTTCTTCTTTTTGGGATTATATCAAAGATTCAATTTTTTTCCTTTAAGTTTTGAATAACCGAATTCATACTTTATATTTGGTATATTTTTGAATAAATACTAAAAAGATAATATATGCGTACGTATTGAAAATATCAAGAAAAACAAACGAAGATGAAAACTAGTACTAAAAAGTTGGAATAGAAGAATTTGTTCATTAATTTGATGTGAAAATAAATGTTTGTTACTTTCAATATACTTCTGATAGGCTTTAGCTTGATTGACGAAAAATATGGACAATATGATCTCTTGGAGGTACAAAGAAAAATCTAATAGTAGTAACGTTTGATGAGAACTAAGAAGGATTAGAAAAGAAAATTGAATATTGTGCAAACCAAGAAAGAAAGTAGAAAATGTTTACATAATATTTAATTAGAAAAAGACTAAAGAAGAAAGAATAATCACTTTGATTCCTTCCATAAATTTTGCATTTATATGTTAGGAGCCCCTTTTTATGAAACAAAAATATCTTTTTTAATTATTTTTTTACCAAAATACGTAATAATTGTAAAAATACTTAATTAAAAAAAATTATTAGGTAAAAAATGGAGCCCCCTAAAATTGGGGGCCTAAAGCTTGGGCTTTAGAGGCTTTACCCAAAAGCCGGCCCTGATGCTAATTGATAAATAACTAAACAAATAAAGGAATTAAACGATTTAAATGGATCAAACTCGTATAATTACAAGTTATCGACCCCGGTCTGGATTAGACTCGAGATCAAGTGCCAAGAACAGTAAGAGCAGCAATAGCAATATGAACAATAAGAACTATAAAGAGTTAATAACGAATAAAAAAACAGAATACTTTGTATTTCTCAGTAATGGCGTAAGTGGTAAGAGCGTATGATGATAATAATGATAATGTCTCCCCTTACAAATGAACAAGATTCCTCTTTATATAGTAGATGAATCCTAAATAAGGTAGGACTCTAATTTCGGAAGTAAAATACATGATTGATACCATTAGCCGTTAATGTTTCTATCGGTTTTGAGATTCTAGCCGAGATTGATGGTCGATCGCGGATATCTCGTGATTCTGTTACTGTGATGTCGATTTAGCCTGATCTCGATCCCTTAGTCTTCATATTCTCTGAGCCTGAACTTGCTTCGATATCGGCTCATTCTCGAGACATATCTTCGAACCCGTAGAATCGGTCCTCGATTTTTACCGTATACAATATATTTATTTTCAAATTATTATTTATTTATTTATTATCACTTTATTGACGAGGAAAGGCTCTTTGGCATGTAGGTTTTGTTGATTCTCGCTAAGTTGGAGGTCAAAAGGCTATAGTTTATTATAATTTCATCTTTTTGCATTATTTATTTGTATATTTAGTAAAATGTTTTAAAGAAGGGGTAATATAGAAATAGGTGCATCCGCCCTTGACAACAAGCTTTTCTCACAAAATTGCACTTGAAACACATGTTTTTTTTTCTATTTAATTTCTCATTATTCTCTTTAGGAATTATTCTTAGTGCTCACAAATGTCATTTTACTAGTGCGTCAGACGCTATCCATTTACAGATCAATTATATTTTCTTTTTCGGTACTAATTTAACTTATTGAAATTGCAAATGATAGTTGTATGGACTTATAGCTTTTTTGGACGGTCATATCATTTCATAATGTATCATATTATGTTGTACGGATGAATTTAATATTAGGATAGATTGTATTGTTTGCTGTCGTATGTTACGCACAAACAATATGAAGAATAAACTTGCAATATAACAAAAGAATTTAGGGTAAAGGATAAAATTATTACATAAAAATGTAGGGTAAAAAATAAAATAGGATTATTTAATAACAAGGAAGGCAAAGTAAGAGTTAAAAACAAGGTAACGACGCGACCACACCAAATCGATTGTCCATAAAATGACACTTTTTTATGTAACAACAAATTTAATCATACGATACTATAAAATTTAAGTAACAATTAAAATAATCATTGCATTTTAAATAACAGTCAATATAATATAATAGGTAACAACCATCTAAATATGTAAAAGTATCGCTTCAATTAAAAATAAAGATATCTAGAAAAAGAAGAAAAGAAATTTCAGAGAAGCATCCAATGTTAATGTGTTTGCAATTTAAAAAGATAGCTCGATGTATTAAGCTTTCATTAAACCCAAAATCTTGCGAGTTAACTTGAATATTCTCTGTTTTTCTTTTTTTCTTTTTGGAATGGGCTGTCCACTAAATGATCTCTTTCAAGAAATATACATCCTGTTTAAAAAACTCATTATATATGTGTGTGTGTTTTTTCAGCCTAAAATAATATAGAGCAGCACCCCACTTGCCCATCACTTGTTGGCACTTTTTCCTCCTCTTCTTTGACTCCTTTTTTGCTATTTTTATTTTTATTTTTAATTTAATCATTAGGTATTGAAATTTCGTGAAAATTGTCACTAATACTTATATTAGAATAAGTTGTTTATGTCACACTCCTTAGGATACGGCCTTTCCCGACTCTATGTGAATGCGGGATAACTTAGGCACTAAGCTGCCCTTTCATTGCGTATTGAAATCAACCTATTCGACTAATTCTGATTCATATTATATAAATCTGCTACTCCCTCTGTTTCAATTTAGATGACACATTTTGTTTATCGAGAGTCAATTTGAATAAACTTTGACGCTAAATTGGATTAGTTTAACTTAATATTTTAAAATTCAAATTTAAATTTCTAAAAGTTATACGAAAAGTATAATTTTTTTCATGTTAATATGATAAAAATATTATTTTAAAATCTTGGTCAAAATTCACACAGAGAAAGTAATAAGTAAATCACTCCATTTGGAAAAGTCCTTTGTTCTATTCTGTACTCAAATTTAATAATTCAACCATCTCACTGGAACCCTGCTCATTTCTCATGCAGATAACAGTACGAAACGTGAAGTTATAGCTAACAATGGTAGAAATTGTTAAGTTCACTTATAATGCAGTCGAGGTGTTTGTTTCTTTGCACAAAAGAGGTACCTAAGTAGATTTAAGAGATGGAATAGAAGATCGCCGAAAATATCCAATTTTTTTGGCAGGGAAGGGGCAATTGAGTAATGCACTAAAGGGTAAGGGACTAAGGGTAGGGAGGAATAGATACTTGAGAGCAATGTGAGTGGATGTGGATTTAAGCGTGTCAAGCTTCATTTTGCCAACACTCAATATGGAATGCAAATTTTGTAGGCACACGTGACAATTTAGTAAGAAAATTTGAAGAATACTAAGTAGTACTATACTACTTGTCAAAGTTGAAGTAGGGTATGGGAAGGTATTGTCTGAATGAATGGATATTTTCATACTACCCCCCAATGGACCCTACCCCCCACCCCCTCCCACAACCCCCCCCCAAAGTGTGTGGGGTGTAGTGTTGGAGGTTTACTACAAAAAGGCCACTATCACTAACACCAATATATACACACCAGCAAGCCAAGCAGTTAAGCATTAAGCAACCACAATCACAAATAGAAAATTAAGGAAGGAAGTTATAGAGAAGAAAATAGAGATGGAGAAGGAAATGATGCAGTCAAAGTTCAAGAAGATTTGTGTGTTTTGTGGGAGTAGTCCTGGCAAGAAGAGTAGCTATAAGGATGCTGCAGTTGAGCTTGGGAAAGAATTGGTGAGACAAAATGCTCTGTTTTTTCCTCTGTTTCCAACTCTGCATCTAATTCTAGTTGTTGTTACTCCCTCTGTCCTAATCTTTCTTGCGTTTTTAAATTCTGTGTCCAGTCAAATATAAAATGGAACAGAGGGTGTACCTTTGCCAAATTTTGGAAACTATGGATTAACTCTGAAAAGAATGGATTAATTGTTGCACATATAATTTTATTTCCTTAATTATATCTCGGAGGACATGGCTCCCCTACCCCGCAACCCCCAACCCCCACACACAGATAATGATGCATGTAAATTTAGGTTAACTGGATATTTTCTTGTATGAAAAAGTTAGAACCTTGTGTATTGATTCACTTTCTTATGAATTCATTTCTCAAGGCTCTGCACTTGAAAGGAGCATTCTTGAAAATTTTCTTTGATGCTTTGCATTTAGTGGTCATTAAGTAATATTTAGGAATTAAAGGGCCAGTTTAATATATACTAACCCCCCCAACCCAAAAAAAAAAAAAAAAAACTTTCCTGGTTAAAACTATAAAGAACTATGTATGATGTCCACTTCAGCTTTCTGACATTGCTAGTTTTGCTTGTATACAAGGTATCAAGAAACATAGACCTAGTTTATGGAGGAGGAAGCATTGGTTTGATGGGTTTGGTCTCTCAAGCAGTTTACAACGGTGGTCGTCATGTCCTTGGGTTAGTTATGCCTTTGCATGTGCTAAACTCAGTGCAGATTTTTACACTATTAGATCACATAAATACAAACGATATTAAAATATATTGATCATGCAAAATCTTTACGATATTAGTGTGTATAAGTTAAATCTCTTGACTTAGATATTTCCTTTTTCACCTAAACATGAAAGCACAAATGTGAACCACTTGCTTTTAGTTTTGACATTGATTGGACTGATCACCTCTGTTAACTATAGTTAGTTTTGATCATACCTTAGGGTCCCTGACTATCTTTGTTTGATCATGTTCTTGTCTCCAGAGTGATTCCAAGGACTCTCATGCCTAGAGAGGTATGTTTTTGTTTTTTATTTTGGTCATATTACTAGCATTTTGTTAAATTTTTCTTTAACTTGTGCTTGCATAAGAGAGGAGGGAAAGGAGAAACAAAGAATTTTAGTATATTTGGTTCTTATTCTTTTGAACTGTAGTTGTGTTTCAATCGTGTGGTAGGCTATTACTTGAATTTCTACCTCACCTTTGTTATCTTTGGACATGATTTTTGCACTTGTCGGCATGGGCATACCCCTAAAGTGCAAGATGGGATTTTTGTTAGTATTTAGTTTGGTAGTTTGTGGTTTAATTTGCTTGCCATTTTTCTCTTTTAAAAAATCCATCCCTTTCTTTGTCCCCTTCCTTTCTTTTTCCTTTCTTCTGGTCCCCCTCATTGTAAGAAGATAGGGTCCTCTTGCTACTTTAGACATCAAATCAAAAAGAAAAGAAAAAGGAGCTAAACCAAATCAGTAGTACTATGTTCTTGTACATGTATTTCTGCATCCTAAAATACCAAAAATATGTTCATAAATTCACAATTGCACCAAATTTCACAAGAATCAAACAATAAGTACCACTTAAAGCATTGAAGTTATATACATTAACTGCGTAACCGGTAAAGTTGCTGCCATGCGGCCAGGAGGTCACAAGTTCAAGCCGTGGAAACAGCCTCTTGCAGAAATGCAAGGTAAAGCTGTGCACAATAAACCCTTGTGATCCACCCCTTTTCTGGACCCGTGCATAGCGAGAGCTTAATGTATCGGACTGCCTTTCTTTTTTTTTACATTAACTCGTAAAGATTTGTTTTTTACACGTTAGTGTAGTTTAACCTATTGTAATTGGTCAATTACTATCTTTATCAGGTTATCAGTTAATGTGTATCATATAAATTTACATGTAATTGTCAGTGCATAGAGCTCCAACGCATAAAAAGAAAGTATTAGCCGGTGATTAAAATTTTACTACTATACAGCTTGACCACATGCAATGTTGAGTCCTCCACTAATCCCCCACAATATTGGTGGATTTAGCATGTCATGGTCCATTTTTAAGTTTTCCAATCAAATGGATATTCAAATTAAACAGTGTAATGATATAGGGTGTGACACATAGCCTTTGCCCTCACATCAGTTCCCCAAGATGAGAGCAAGCCTTTAGAAGTTAGAAACCTCATCATCTCCTTTTTGTTCTCCTTCCCTTTGTCATTTTGTTCCAGTTTATATTCTTCCAATTTTGTCCTACTATGGTTACATTATGTGCAAATTTTGCTATGACTATGTCCTTGCTCCTTGAAGGGGAGACTTGGCGTAATTGATAAAGTTGTTGCCATGTACTAGGAGGTCATGGGGTTGAACCGTGGAAACAACCTCTTGCAGAAATGCAGGATAAGGCTGCATACGATAGACCCTTGTGGTACGGCGCTCCCTGAACCTCGCGCATAGCAAAAACTTAGTGCACCGGACTGCCCTTATTTATCTCCTTGCCCCATCCTCTGTGTCAAAGAGACCCCTACCAATCCTTTATTGAGATATTCACTTTATGTTATGTGTGGAGTAGCTAAGTTTTTAGTGGTTTGGATTGACTTGGTATGTGGGTATTTTTTGCATTGACTTGATTCTTTCTGTTATGCAAAGACTAATAATAGTGGTGTACGACATGCAGATAACTGGTGAAACAGTGGGGGAGGTGAAAGCAGTTGCAGATATGCACCAGAGGAAAGCAGAGATGGCCAAACATTCTGATGCTTTTATTGCTTTACCTGGTTTGTTCTCATTCACCTTTCCAAGATTCTTGCCCATTTTTTACCATACTATCTTTACTTTCTTTCTTTGACTTACTATAATAAGTTAAATTATACTGATAGTGTAAAAATAGGTTGTCTTAGTGTTTCTTTGAAGGTTAAAAGTAAATTAATGGAAAAAATATATTTGCATTGATTAAGGTGGCTATGGAACTTTAGAAGAACTTCTTGAAGTTATAGCTTGGGCTCAACTTGGAATCCATGATAAACCAGTAGGACTATTGAATGTTGATGGTTACTACAATTCCCTTTTGACATTCATTGACAAAGCTGTGGAGGAAGGTTTTGTCTGTCCTAACGCGCGCCAAATTTTTGTATCTGCCCCTACTGCCAAGGAACTTATGAATAAACTCGAGGTAAATGTTATGTTTCGCTGACCAACTCGTTTGGGATTGACGCGTATTTGTTGTTTTCGACTCCTTATGGACATATATTCTTTTGCAGGAGTACTCTCCCAGCCAAGAAAACATTGCTTCAAAACTAAATTGGGAAAAGGAGGAGCTAGAATATCCTCCCAAATGTCAGATACCATTAAGGTAGTGTCTATATATATATATATTAGGAAAATCAGCAGAAGCAAAGAAGAAGAAGAAGATGGTATTAGGAAAATCAGCAATTTATGTAACACAGTTGCAGACATCCTTAACTCTTCTCAGACCGTTCTGTCTATATGAAGGTTGTCAATTGACAATTGATGAGATTATTCGTGTTTTGAGAATAGGAATATAGTCATTTTCTTTTATGCAAAGTGTGTTAGTATATGCCTTAGGGTTATGCTCGAATTCTTGAATTTACGAGCAAACTATGTTCATACAAGTCTACTTATTCCATGTATTCTTGATAATTATAGTTAAATTACTATTAAATCTTAGTGCTACAGGTAGAATTATCAAGAAGATATGCAGAAACAGCTATCAAACAAGATCATTTTCTTATGAGTTCATTCTAAATATGAAGAATATTTACAGAATCAAGATACTTAAATGTCAGCTACGTGTTATTTAATACGTTTATTGCAGAAGAGAGGATAAATAATCTAATGTAACTTGTCAATGATAAAAACTAAATTTATTTGTTTTATCTTTTGTTCCTTCTTCATATCTTTAATCTTTTCCTCTTTGCCCTGCCCACCCCCCCCCTTTTTTTTTTCTTTTCCAATACAAGATGAAGCCTTGAGTCCTGAAATTCGTTATTTAAAATACATCATGGCCAATACATGACATCAAACATTTTTAACCGATAAAATCTTATCAAAGAATAAAACAAAAGAGCAAAAAAGTAAGATTGATTCAGTGAGTAGAAAAGGCAAGCATGCATGTCTCAATTGACAAGACAAGAAAATAAACGAAACCAAGATTGATATCTATAGTTATGTATATGACAAGACAAGAAAATATGCGAAACCAAGATTGATATCTATAGTTATTATATATGTATATGATTTCCTATAGTTCGTATTTTGTACCTTATTTGAATTCATGATGAGACTTGTAGTTTCTCCTTTTCGGCCTTATTGAACTCTGACTCGAACCAATAATAGTATATAGTAGTAGACATAATCTTCATCCAATTTGTATGTCATATTGCACTATTTTGTATATGCTCGTTGATGATGTCTCTAGACTCTAGATATGGTTTCAGAGGAATCATGCCTGGATATATCATGTTTGTTTTTCCAAATTTCTACGAATGAGGACAAGCACTAGGCTATAGATACTGCCGGGCTCAATTACGGGTGTGCATGGACCAGGTTGGTTCGATTTTTATCAAGACCAAATCAAATCAACTATATTGATTTGGATTGGTTCGATTTTATCGGGGTTTTAGGGGGTTTTGTTATATGAATATTATTTCAATCTTACTTTGTTAAATTTTGATAAGTAAATATATGTTTGGTAAGCAAGTATAGGATATATTAAAATATTCTTATGCAAAAATTTTCTTAGTAACACATGATAATTATTTTTTAGTCTGTCTGACAATAATTTTACGTTGATGTACACTTTCAAAGTTAATCGAATTTAATAATTAAACATAAAAATAAGTATGAACCTATATAAATATATGTTCTATTTAATTTTAACCTATCGAAATACAATTCCAAATGATATAAGAATTTAATTGATCTTGACATATGAATATGGAAGAACAAAAAGATTGACGCATTTCACTAACACTTGATAAGAAAGTGATCATATAACCCATTATTTAAAGTTAATAAATATGGAGCACTTCATATTTAACTAACTATTACTCCCATAAGAGAATCGCAAATATTTCTTGACATTGAGTAAAGCAAATTCTATAAAAGTCTTAAAAGCATATATAAAATTATATATTTATATATCGGTTTAGTTCGAGTTTTTTTTACTCAATACCAAACCAAATCAAATCAAACCTAACCGGATTTTTTAATCGGTTTGGTTTGACTTTTCGGTTTTAATTTGTACGGTTTTTCGGTTCGATTTATACATCCCTAGGCGCAATTGTTTAACCAAAGAATTAGACCCTTTGACTAAAACTTATTTTTAATATGAATACGGGTTACTGATAATCAAGATAATGGAAAAAATGAATAATAAACAATATTGCAGAAATAAAAGATCGATGTTGATTGTATTCGAGAATCAGATGCCTTTACAAGCTGTATTCCTCCCCCTCCCCCCTTATATAAGAGATTCTTATAACGTACGGTTCTTGCTATGGTTACTCATTAATGACTAATTATGACATTAATGAGGCGTTACAAAGGATAACGGTAATTGGGGTTCAGTTACATAACCTTCGAGTAATCAATTGTGGGTCCATGAATCTGCTCGTAGCTTTGTCTAGATTCATTCTGACCGTGCCTCTCTCTCGTTTTGATCAAGTTGAGTTTCCCGTGGCTGATAAGTTCGTGGGTTTACTGAACCATGCCTCTTTGTACCGTATCTCTACGTGACTAGCTGAGTTGTCAAAAGCTAGCTTACGTGTGAAACTCTTTTTTTACCAATACAGATAGTCCCCCCACTTACCATATATTTAACGATTAATATTTGGTAAGTGGATATTCATTCGCTTTTCCTTGAATCATTGTATCCTTCTCTGCACCATAGGCGTCATTTGTCACTTCCATTTAATGCTCATACCACGTGTCCTTTTCGGATTGGTTCTGCGTTTACTCAGCACCTTTTAGGGCTTTTTGCGGCTGCGACAGTCCCGAAGTGACGTCTTCAATTATGACTTTTCATCATTATTTTCCTTTTTCTTCATGTTTGACGGTTGTCTTCAAGTATACAATCATGTTTTCTTTTCTTTGCTTCCACGAAACACTTTTCTAACTTTATATTTTGTAAAGAACTTTCTTCTTTGCCTTTGTAAACATGTCTTCTTCAAACCAACCTCAAAGAGTAATAGATATTGAAAGTTTAGCGTCTTCTTCTGCTCCGACTAGGAGTTGGAGGGGTGATAGACTTAGAACTCTAGGATCCACTCCTTCGAGGGACTCTTCTTCTTCTTAGATAGTTCCTTCTCCTTCCACTAGATCTCCATTTTCTCCGAGATTTAGGGTTTCTCGGTCTTTGTCTAGAGGTAGAGGCGAACGCCTTCGTGAACCTGGAGTCGATGAAATTGTCCCTGCTGACTTTGTTTTCGCTAGGGATAGTCAAGTTCTTGTAGATCAATCTTCTTCTCTTGATAGTGTGGAAAGATATCCAACCCTTATAACTGAGGGTCAGATTTCCCTTGTTCGTAGGGAATGCTTTTGGAAATCTGACTTTCCTGTCTATATTCCGAATAGTAATCAAAGAATAACGTCTTACAAGACGGGATATTCTTTTGTTTATACGTATCCTTTCACTTTAGGGTTTAGACCCCCTATTGACCCAGTTATAATTGAGTTTTGCCATTTTTCCAATATCTGCTTAGGACAAGTTGGCCCGCTTGTGTGGCGAGTTGTCGCATGCCTTAGGAGTTTGGCTTCTTTAGCCTCGGTTCCTTTTACCTTCAAACATATTATTTACCTCTACTCTCCTACCTTATTTCGTGAAGGGGTTTTTACTCTGGCTGCTAAAAGCAAAAAGAGAGTTGGTAACCCCTGGAGACGATAAGGATATGGGTTGGTACCTCCGGTATGTTGCTGTTCCTACTGCTGGTTTAGTGGGTGAAGAAAATATTCCCTTCCCTGAGAAGTGGAATTGCGCACGTGAGTATGCTTTAGCTTGCATTTACTTTTTCTTGTTTTGACTTGAGATGTTTTATTTAACACCGTATCTGCTTATTTTTCCTTTCTTAGCAATCATGAATACTGTTGAGAATGTCTCCGGTATTCGTGATTGGGTAGAAAAACTGTTATCTGTTGCTTCTTCAGAAGAAAGATCTTGGAAGTACCTCGCTGGGAGGTATGGTTGGCAAGTAAAGACCCACGGTAAGTGAAGCTTTTGTTCTTGCTTCTTTCCTTACTCGAGTCTTTTTTTTTGTCGTTTAACTTTTTTCCTTTTTTAATAGGATTCTCTGCTCGTGGGGTGTCTGCTTCCTCTATCCCGAAGATGTCCTTGGCTCAACCCCAGGAAATTATTGTTGGTTCATCTGTCTCGAAGAGGAAGATTAGTGAGTCTCGTTCCATAGAGGAAGAGGAAGAAGGTGCTTTAGTGCACATGCCACGGAGAAGGCGAATGGTCTTAGATGATGAGCCTACTGCCTCAACCTTGCCTCTCGTGTTTGTGATTGAGCCCCCCTGTCTTTGATGATGTTTCGCATTCCCCTATTCATGGTGGTATTGATCTTGCTCCTGACGACGTCCCTTTGGCTGCTGTCTTTCCTGCTTCTTTGAGAGAAGCTGTTTCGTCTATTCCTTTGACTATCTCAACTTTTGCTGCTGCTTTGCCTGTAACTTCTTCAACTCTTCAACTTTTCGTGCCTGCTTCTTTGCCTGTGGCTTCTCCAGCTCCTCAACCTTCCGTGCCTATTGCTATTCCATCTCTGCCTGCTTCCATGCCTTCCGTTAGGGAAGTTGGGTCTTCCAACAGAGAGATGCGATAGGTGGTAATAGAGGTTCCAGTTGAGGGAAACCTTTTCAAGAAGACGGGTGAGCCTGAAGTGTGGCTCAAGCCTTTGATAGGACCTGCTGAGAAAGCAAAGCTAGCTAGCCACAGTGCTCTTACATGGGCCAATGAGGTCGTGCATACCTCTTTGAAGGTATGGTGTAAGTTATCCTCTTTCACACTCGTATATGAAATTTACCATATCTGACTGGTTTATTTCTTGTAGATTAACCTTATAGTCATAAAGCTTGTGAAAAGGATTTCAAACACAGACCAAGAGACAAGAGAGTTGCAGGCAGAAGTTGATAATTGGAAAGCACAATATGATAGCCTAAGGATTGACATGGACGCTTTAGAAGAGGAAATGAGTACCTTGAAGCGGCATATGAGACTTATGGAAGCAGAACTAGCAGTGGAGCGGGCTTCTTGCAGTCAAGCTGAAAAAGATAAGAGTGTTCTGGAGTCTTCGTTCGCGGAGCAGCTGTTTCGTGCCTCAGAGGAGATTAGAGACTTGAAGAACTTGCTGGGGAAGAAGGAAGAATACTCAGGCGAGCTCGTTCAATCACTCACTCGTACTCAAGAAGATCTTCGAAGGGATTTAGACAAAGCTCAAACTTTAGAGGAGTCGATTGTTCCATTAAGGGCCGCTCATGAAGCTGTGGAGGCGGAGAAGGACGGGTTGAGGGCTGAGCTTCAAGTGTGGGCACAAAATTATGAATATTTGGAAGAGGTGGCTGCTGTCGATGTGAGCTGGGCGTATATGAATTCTCGCCTTGACACATTGATGGAAATGAGTCAAGAGGGTTTTGACCTTAGTGCTGAAATAGCCAAAACTAAGGAAGCCATGGAGAAGGCTCAACAAGGTCATAACCTCTCTTCACCTGATGGTGAGATTCCAGCCGCTCATGCCTCTTCATCTCCAGTTGCTCCCGCTCCTTCTGCCACTGAAGTCAACCCCTCTCTTGAAAAGATCTAGTTGGTTTATCCCTTTTTACTTTTTCTTTGTATCAATTGGTGGTTACCCCCAGTACCATCGGGGGTAAATTTGGATTTCCATTAAGTCCCCAAATGACAACTTAGGGGCACCACAATGTAAATATAAAAATCTTATACGGCTAAGTATAAGTTAATACTTAGTTTTAGCCGTTTTTAATATATAAATGTTAGTTCGACTTTTGTTGAGTTTCTGTTTCACTCTTTAAGTCTTTTGCATGCTTCATTTTTCGAGGTTTTAGTTTTACCTTCGAGTTTTGCATGGGGAATGCTTTAGACTACTCGTACCTTTTTTGTAATAGGCACGATGTCATATTAATTGTGTGCCTTTTTGTAATAGGCATAGTTTATGGAAGAGGGCCCTTTATAATTGACATGAAGAAGACGTCTCAACTTCATGATAATGCAATAGAGTGATAGGAATTTTACACATGTTTAAGAATGTTTCCAAGGAAAGTTTTTTGTTTGAACTTCCATGACATTTTACATGTGTTTGGTTATCGTCTAAAACTCATGTTTGCAACTGTTTTTGTTTAACAGATTTGATATACTCTTGTATTTCGTAACTGTTTTTCATAGGTAACAGTTTTTCGATATTAATACAAGGAAACAACTGTTTTTACTAGTAACAGTTTTTATAAAGATTGGGGTTTTTACCCGCAACTGTTTTGGAAATAGTTTTCTAATAAGTAAGAGGGAAATTTTTTCTTATACGTAACTGTTTTTATTTGATAACCGTTTTTTGAATGAATACAAGGATTTAGATCTTTCATCCATAACTATTTTATTCGAGAACAGTTTTTTGAATGAGTATATTGATGATGATCTTTTACCCCTAACTGTTTTTGTTACAACAGTTTTGAAAAGATGTACATTTCTTTCTCGTGACTAACATTTTTCCTTTCAACCTGAATATGTTCGAAGGTTTTTGCTTTTTTAGGCTTTGTATTTGGATGGCTCTTTTAATTTCTTTCGATTCTGCTCGTCTCACTTGTCTCATTGGGTAGATGGGTCTTTAGGCTCGAGCTTTTGACTTTCTGATAGTATTCTTTGCTTCGTCTTAGTCTTCCATATTGTATAGTCACCCAAGTGTTTGAGCTTTGAAGAATGANNCCCTTTTAAAATGTCCATCAAAAAGTGTAACCCTAGACCGGGAATTGTGTTATTTCCTCGTGTTTTTGCAGGTCTAATATCATCATCTGGTGATGGGTTAGATTTATGCCTATCATCTAAAAAAGTTAGTAAAATTTTTAAATGTTCAAAATAAAATCGAACGTGTGATACCTGACGGTGGGTATTCTTTTCTTTTAGAAGTAATACTTCTTTAGATGGATGGCGTTCCAGCTTGTTGGTAGAACTCTGCCGTCCATAGCTTCCAACTCATAGGCGCCTTTCCCAGCTATGCCTCGGATTTTGTAAGGTCCTTCCCAGTTTGGATTTAGCTTTCCTGCACCTGCTTCTTTCGTTGATTGAAAGACTTTTTTGAGGACGAAGTCCCCAATCTTGAAGTACCTGAGATGAGCTTTACGGTTGTAATAACGCTCTATGATTTGTTTTTGAGCTGCCATCCGTATCAATGCTGCTTCTCTCCGTGGTTCGAGCAGGTCCAGGTTGGTCCTCAATTCGTCGTCGTTTTCTCCCTCCATGGCTGTTGAGAACCTTATGCTTGGTTCGCCAATCTCCACAGGTATTAAGGCTTCTGAGCCATAAACAAGTGCGAACGGAGTTTCTCCCGTGGCTATTTTTGAAGTTGTTCTGTATGCCCATAGTACCGCTGGTAACTCATCAGGCCAATTTCCTTTGGTTTTATCCAGCCGCTTTTTTAGATTGTTGATGATAACCTTATTCGTTGACTCATCTTGACCATTCTCCACGAGGTGGTACGGCGTTGAGGTGATTCTCTTGATTTTCCAACTTTCGAAGACTTCTGTGATTTGTGAGCCTATGAATTGTGGGACACTATCTCCTTTAGTATTCCAAAGCGACATATTACATTTCGCTATAAGAAGCTTTTAACTTCCTTTTCTCGCACTTGTTTGAACGCTTCTGCCTCTACCCATTTTGTAAAATAGTCGGTTAGTACGAGTAAAAACCGTACCTGTCCTTTAGCTGTGGGAAGAGGTCCTACTATGTCCATACCCCATTTCATGAAAGGCCATGGGGATATTATTGGATGCAATAATTCCGCTGGTCGATGCATGTTATTGGCAAACCTTTGGCATCTGTCACATTTGGATACGAAATTCTCGGCTTCTTCTTCCATCTTAGGCCAATAGTATCCGGCTCTGATTAGTGTTTTCACTAAGGATCTCGCCCCTGAGTGAATTCCACAGTGTCCTTCTTGGACTTCTTTCATCACAAATTCCATTTGGTTAGGTCCAAGGCATTTAGCTAGGGGTCCTCCGAACATCTTGCGATAAAGTAAGTTGTGAATAAGGCAGTACCGTGCAGCTTTGCGGTGTAGGGCTTGAGCCGCTTTCCTGTCTTCAGGTACGGTGCCATTCTACAAAAAATTAAGAATTTCGTTTCTCCAGTCCCAGGTTAGGTTGTTGAAAGTTACCTCATTCCTGTCCTGGTCTATTATTGAATGAATTAGTTGAACGACAATTGTATTGTCTTTGTTCGTTACTTCCGTGACTTCTACGAGGTTAGCTAATGCATCTGCCTCTGTATTTTCCTCTCTAGGTATTTGCACTACCTTCCATGTTTTGAATTGTCTCACGAGCTCTCGTGCTTTTTCAAGATACTGTTGCATTCTAGTCTCTCGAGCGATGTAAGTCCCCTGTATCTGATTTACTACCAGTTGGGAGTCGCCGTTGATCACAATTTGCTCGATTGAGAGCTCCCGTGCAAGTTCAAGCCCTCTGCAATAACAGCTTCATACTACTTCATTGTTAGTGATAGGATAACACTTTATATCTTGCCGTGTCTTTTCACCGGTGGGTGATATCAAGACTATGCCTAAGCCTACGCCTTTTATATTTGAAGAACCATCGGTGAACAAGGTCCATAGGCCTGGATTAACACCGTTAAAGAGTTGTAACTCTTTTTCTACTTCAGATACAATGTTATTACTAAAGTCAGCAACAAAATCAGCTAGTATTTGAGACTTAATTGCAATTCTAGGCTGATAGATTATCTCATGCTCACTTAATTCTATGGCCCATTTGGCTAATATTCCTGACAATTCTTGTATGCAGAATATTTCTTAAAGGATATGAGGTCAAAAGAGTGATTGGGTGGCATTGAAAATAGGGTCGTAATTTTCTAGATGCCATTATTAAAGCTAAGGCTAACTTTTCCAGATGTGGATATCTAGTCTCAACATCTAGCAAAGTTTTACTTACATAATAGATTGGTGATTGTTTACCTTTTTCTTCTCTTAACAATATTGTACTTACATCAATTTCTATGACAGTTAGGTAGATGTACAATCTTTCCCCTTCTTTTGGCTTTGAAAGCAGTGGTGGTTGCGATAGATAAATCTTCAGGTTCTTGAGGGCTTGCTGACACTCTTCAGCCCATTCAAACTGATTCTGCTTTTTGAGAACTGAGAAGAATTTAA
>ML415236.1:45441-68191 GCA_005239525.1 Nicotiana knightiana
AGCATTTCTTCCACGACTCTTAGCAAAATGATATTGACTGAACTGCCTGGATCAATCAACACTCTTTTCACGTTAGTGTCATGAATAAGTAAAGATATTACTAGAGCATCGTTATGTGGAAGCATTAATCCGCTACTATCTGCATAATCGAAGTATATCGTCTTCTTCACGAGCACGTTTCCCGTGTGTAATTGTGAACTTTGTGGTTGTTTTGCAAATCACTCCGTTTACTTCTTCACCCTCGTATATTACGTTAACGGTTCGTTTTGGAGAAGGAGGCTTTGGGGGCTCCTTCCTGTTGCTCATGTATGCCTGTTTATCTTTATCACTAAACAATTCCGTTAAATAGCCCTGTTTTAACAAATTTTCTACTTCACCTTGTAAAAATCGGCAATCCGCAGTTTTGTGCCCATGATCATTGTGAAATTCACACCAGTGATCTGGGTTTCTTCTACTTGGATTTGACCGCATCTCTTTGGGCCACTTAACCTTGTCTCCCATGTTCTTCAATATCGAGACGAGTTCAGTGGTACTTACATTAAAGGTATGATCCCCAATTTGAGTACTACTTCTAGGTCGTTCATCTCGATCTTTTCTAGATCTAGACGAGGATGAGACTACATCTCTTCCTTGTGGTCTATAGTCCGACCTAGTGTTTTCGAACCTGGAGCGGATATCGCGTCCCGAGGGTCCTAAGTAAGGATCGTACCTGTTTTTACCTGATCTTCTATCTGATTCAGGACGTCTGGATCTGGAATGATCTTCATCTCTCGAACGAGCAATGATATCTTCTTCTATTCTGAGTTTAGTACTGTACCTGTTACATACATCGTTCCATGTTGTGGCGGGGAATTCTCTTAGATTCTCCTTAAGTCGCCTGGTGGCTTCTGAGCTTTTATCGTTCAAGTTTCTTGCAAATGCCATGGCTGCCCAATTATTAGGCACCCTGGGCAACTACATTCTTTCTCGTTGAAACCTGTCTACAAACTCACGAAGTAGTTCCGTGTCTTCTTGTTTTATTTTGAATATGTCTTCCATTCTCTTCTCAACTTTTTGTGCACCAGAGTGTGCTTTTATAAACGAATCTGCAAGCTCAGCAAAAGAGTCAATAGAATTTTCAGGGAGAAGAGAATACCAGGTTAGAGCCCCTTTGGTAAGTGTTTCCCCAAATTTTTTGACAAGGACTGATTCAATCTCTTGTTTCGTTAAGTCGTTGCCTTTTACCCCAGTAGTGAAAGCAGTCACATGGTCGCGTGGGTCAGTTGTTCCATCATATTTGGGAACGTCAAACATTTTAAACTTCTTGGGTATAGGCAAAGGTGCCGCACTTGGCTTCCAAGGTTTGTTGAGAATATCTATCAACATCGATGCCTTTGATGACAGGTGGTACACCAGGAATTTGTTCGATGCGATCGTTCTGCTCCTTCATCTGTTTCTGCATGGTTAGCAGTAGATTTTGGTATTCTGAGTTATTAGATATACCTGATCTCGTTTCGAGAGATTCATTAGGAGTATCTCCTCTTCCTGAGTTTGCCAACCCAGATTGAGGATTTTCCATGGTGACGGTGTTATTGGGAGGTGGCGTCGGCGGTGTAGGCAAAGTTGCCGGTAATCCTCTTGCAAATTCTTGCAAAGCTTGGCTCACATACTCTGCCATCATTTTCTTTACAGGATCTTATTCCACAGTTTGATCATTATTACCATTGTTGTTATTGGATCTTTCTGGGGATTGTTCCCTCGAACCACGTGGGGTTCCTGAAGGTAATGGAACTGGGGTTCCACTTCTTTGCTGGTTGTTGTCGTTGGGATTTGACATAATTCAAAGGATATCACTTGGAAAGTAAACAAAGATTATCAGATTCCCGGTAACGGAACCAATTTGTTTAACCAAAGAATTAGACCCTTTGACTAAAGCTTATTTTTAAGATGAATACGGGTTACTGATAATCAAGATAATGGGAAAAATGAATAATAGACAATATTACAGAAATAAAAGATCGAAGTTGATTGTATTCGAGAATCAGATGCCTTTACAAGCTGTATTCCCCTCCCTTATATAGGAGATTCTTATAACGTACGGTTCTTGCTATGGTTACTCATTAATGACTAATTATGACATTAATGAGGCNTCTGCTCGTAGATTTGTCTAGATTCATTCTGACCGTGCCTCTCTCCCGTTTTGATCAAGTTGAGTTTCCCGTGGCTGATAAGTTCGTGGGTTTACTGAACCGTGCCTCTTTATACCGTATCTCTTCAAGGAGTCACGTCCAGCTGTCGTGTTTTCCCATGTCTACGTGACTAGCTGAGTTGTCAAAAGCTGGTTTACGTGTGAAACTCTTTTTTTACCAATACAACAACGACAATAATAAAGGAAGAAATTTTATGTGTTTTGAACTTAGTTATTGAAATTCAAATAAATTAATTTTACATATTAAGTGAATTCTCGTATTCAAATATAAAGTTTGAATATAAATTTTAAATTCCGTCGAACTTGTAACAATAGTGTGACTCACCCCTAGGCAATGTTGTCCGGATCACTATGATTTATGAGTATCAAAATTGTTTTCAGCAAGACCGCCAAATACGAGAGAGCCGCCCAACATAACACAATGTTGTTGCTGACTTATGCGACCCAAAAGTACAACATTTTATCCAACATTCCCATCATAAGTTGATGACTGTTTCAATTTAAAGGTGCTTTTTAATTTAACAAAAGAAATAGTAAAACTTTAAAACGGGTTACTTTAATTAGAACTGGATTATTATCTTAATGATGATGAGGTTGTTACGCAATTATCATGTGGCAGATAGTCAAGGATTATGATTACCTCATTTTGTGCCTCATTTAAAAGCCAAAAGCATCACAGGCTGAAAAAAGTATTAGCAAAAATGAAACGGGGAAGAATAAATGGTGTTGAATAAAAGTATTGACGTTCTTGGGTTGGGAACCAAACTTGGAAAAAAGAAGATATAAAAAGTGAAGAATTTTGAAAAAACATATGAAAAACATGCCATCACTTCAAGACTTCATATCTACTGTTGCTTCAAAGCAGAAAGAGAGGTAATAGACCAAAGATCCCCAAACATTTTTTTTTATATATTTTACATCTTTGTTTACTCGTTAAACGGATAACAATTGAATTTATACACGATTTTAAGGATATGTGAATTTATTCAACACAAATAATCAAGAATATTATATAAACGAGTTAAATATAGAATGAATAACCAAACCAACTGTGATATTACGGCCGAGCTCGGATTTGGGTTAAACACTGATTTTGCCCTCGATTGGACCCTTGGTAAGAAGCCAGATGTAAAGAAGAACAATAAAATAAAAACTTTTTAATAACTAGAAAACAGAGAAATGAATTTGTGTTGCCTTGATGTCTGTGTTACAATAATGTGTTATCAAAGAAAAATTTCCCCTCTATATAGTAAGGGAGCTTCACCTCTAGTACAACTACAAGTCTAAAAAAGGTAAAAATCTTCCTCTTTTGTTAATTACTGATGTGCAATCGCCATCGAGCGAGATCTGCGTTGTGATATCCGGTTGGTTCCGGATATCACGACCCTCTATCTGTCTCTTACAACCATTCAAGCTTGTTCGCCGAGCCATCACCCTTTTCGAGCATTGACGAGGATCCAGATCGAGGTTGGCATGGGCGTTTTGTTCGAGTAAAAACTGAAGATATGTTCCCCCCCGAGTTCCTGCCATTCCCCGAGAAGCGGAATGCATCTCGTAAGTGTAGTCTTTCCTTAAGTATTAATTCCCCTTTATTTTTTCTCTTATCACCAGTATTTATGGTCGTGCAGCTGCCGCCCGAGTTCCCAATGCGGTCACCGGCTCAAGGAGTGGATCGAAGGAATCTGCAAGCAGATGTCATACTACCAGCGCATGTGGCACCACTTTCGAAGGGCAGATGGGAGGCATGTTCTCGTGGTAAGGCTCTCCCTTGAATAGTTATTACTACGCTCCAAACTTACATAATGCTGACCCCCCCTCCCCCCCCCCCCCCCCTTTTTTTTTTCTTTCCTTCACAGGTTTGTCTAAGACCACCGAACTTAGGTCGTAATGGGGACGGGGATGCGTCCTTACTAGTTGATTCCTTCATTTCAGGACAGCCCGGAGCTGTCGCGGGAGAGAAGAAAAGGAAAAGAAAGTCCTCGGGCTCCTCGGATCCCAAGGCGAAGATAAAAAAAGGGAGTCTACCTAGGCTCGTAAGCCCAAGAAGAATACTAAGTCCAGGGTACCAGACTATGACTTCCTTCACCGGCTCAGGGATGAGTCCAAAGAAGATGACATCTTCGTCGCCCATGGATCGACCCCTGCTGTGGAGCAGGCGAGGACCGATGGAAGGGTCTACGAGGCCGATCCTCTTCCGATTCGAGAGGCCAAAGGGTAGAAGGATGCTGTGACTCCCAAGAAACCGTTCTTGTACTGAAGGAGGCGATCGGTGTGATCAATATCATCGAATGACCTCCATACCGAGTCCATGATTGAAGAGTCCCAAGCGGGTAAGGAAAAGTCAAGTGAAGGAGTTCAAGGTGCAGATGACCCTCTCCACTCCTTCTTCGATGGCATGGACATGTCCACATTGGAAGATTTTTCCGGGATGGGCGACCTGGAGATCCCGAAGAAGGACGTGCCCTCGGGAGCTGGTGTCACACCTCCTTTTTTCCCAAGGAGGATGTGGGGAGTTTTTTTTTAATTAAAGTGACATTAATCGAATTGGGATTATTTATTTAATTCAGATTCGCCACTCAAAATTATTTATTATGGTGTTCCGATTGACCATTTATTTTTTAGAATCCCAAATCGAGAAAATTTTGACTCTGTTAAAAGTCTGCGCAAACAGAAGACCGGGTAAGGAATTTTGTTTACCCGGAAGAAGGTGTTAAGCACTCCCGAATTACATGGTTCTAGTATGACCGCTTAATAATTTATACTTGGCTTATTTGATCTAATTACTCATTTTAGGACCTATGTGTATTTACCTTTTACCTCTTTTAACTACTTGATTTATCCAAATGATTATCTTAGTGCGAGTTACGCGTACGTATACCCGTATAGTTTGGTGTGTCAAAAATCATGTCACGCGTACGTGTACACAACTCACAACATTTGGTTTATTTAAGAAAAATTAGTCAAAGTCGCGCGAACGCGTACTTTGAATTTATTGGAAAATCGGGATCATCATCATGTGAAAATGTACGTAATCACGATAATGATTTTAAAATCCGCGCCTAAAGCATTTCTATGAGTGTTTGATTAAGGCATTTTATTTACTAAGGCTGTTTGAACATGGTCACGCGAACATGTACCTTGGTTTGTTTTTAGCATCACAACAATGTCACGTGTGTGTGTACATAGTTGTAACAATGAAATCGATTATAAATACCTTAAGCTATTGCTTATGTCTATTAAACTAAATACCTTATGTCGTGTGACTAGGTTTAAAAGCTCAATACTATGTGATATATATTTGTTTAAATCAAATGGGGCAACTTAAGTATGAACTGCCAATTAGGTCCAGATTTTAAAGTTTGGGGCCTGATAAGGACTGAGTCCAAATGGACTCTGGCTCAAGATAATATTGTCCATTATCTGGACTATGCTACTGAATTAGCTCGAACAGAAATTGGGCCTGTTTGAGTCCAATTGGACTCTGGCCCAGATGTAAATTATCAAACATTCAATTAACTAAAGGAATTTAATTAAGGAAGATTTGGGCCTGATAATAAGTCCAAATGACTCTGGCCCAATGCATATTTGTTTGAAGGAGTTTGAGATAAAATCTGTAATGACATTTGTAAAGTTTTACCTATATTTTTGTTTATATTTTAAAACAGAAGTAAAAAGGATTTTTTGAATAAAACAGATCGAAAATTCGGTTAAATTTGGATAATTTTCCTTCTGATTTGCCTTAGTCTTTTATTTCTTATTAACTTATGTTAAAGTGCTAAGTTTAAAACTCATTTGTATTTGAAAATCTTAAAGTGATTATCTCTAATCAAATTATTTGCTTAATTTAAAGACATAAACCTAAGATACAGTTCAAGGGACCCAATTGGTTTGGGCATGAAACTGTATTAAGATCTGCTACATCAGTTGTCTTGTAAAAGCCCAGTTTCATAACCCAAAAATTGATAAAAATTTGAGTTACTATATTTATTCATTTAAAACAGTATGGTAAAATAACTAATATATTAAACTAATTCACGACATAAGAAAATGTAGTAGAAATTAAATTAGTACATTTTTTGCTAACTGAACAATAATAATAAATCTACTTGTTACTACTTGAACATATTTTCTTGTAACGACCCGGTCGGTCGTTACACAGAATTTGCATTATATTTGCTGTTATTGCCTTATCATGGTTGTTTATACTGTTTAGGAAGTGTTAGAGTTGGTTAGCTCAGGTTCAGAGTGGTTATAGAAGGAGTTAAGACACTTAGCCTCTAAAAGTAGCTTTAGAGTTGAAAAAGTCAACTAAAGTTGATTTATTGGTAAACGATCTCGGAATCCGAATTTTATAGTGCGGATAGCTTCGTTAGGTGATTTGGGACTTAGGAGTGTGTTCGGAATATTTTTGTGATGTCCGGTGTAGAATTAGACTTGAATTTTTGTACGGAAAGAGAGCTTTTGAGGCGATTTTGAAGAGAGGAAATCATTGTTCTTCATCGAGGTAAGGATTTTGGACCCTAATACTCGATTATATGTGATTAAGGATCAAATATCAGTGTTTAAATTATGAAAATCAGTAGAAAAAGATGGAGTTAGGGCTTGAGATTATGAGACCTTTAGGGGTCGAGTTGAGGGGTCAAATGAATTCCGATTTTAGCGTTCTTTATATGTACGGACTCGTGAGATGATAGAACATTTTGGTATAAAATTTGTTGAGTTCCGAGACGCGGGCCCGGGAGTCGGGTTTTGGCTAATTTCGGGTTTTGTGCTAAAGTTGGTACTTTTCAATTGGAATTCATTCCCTTAGCATAATTTGATGATAAAAATCTGATCTTGGTAGATTTGGAGCACTCGGAAGTTGATTCGAGAGGCAAGCGGGTTGCAGAGTAGCTTTTCGGGCTAGTTTGAGGTAAGTAATGTCTTTAAATCCTGTCCTAAGGGTATGAAACCCCGGACTTTACATCCTTTCACGGATTTGGAGTGACGCACACACTGGATGACGAGTGCGGGGCGTGCACGAATTGGAAATTTGGAAAAATTGTATCTTTTTAGGCAACTATTGAGTTGCGAAACCGCTTTTAAAGCACATGGTTATTAGTATTACTATGTTTTGTTATACTTGGGCTGTAAGCCAAGTTTGGGGCCTAGTGCCGATCTGTTTTAACCCCTTGAGGGATATTTTACTGATATTCGTCACTTTGAAACTATAATTTTAAACTCAGTCTTTCTTGTGAAATTGTTGACACTCTTATTTGATAATATTAATATTTTCTTGTAATGAGATACTATTTTGGGTCGAGAACCCATTTTATTTATGACCCGAATGGCATGCTGAGAGTGTTTGACTGAGTGAGGCCGAGAGCCAATATTGTGAGGATGTTATGATATGAGAGAGGCCGAGTGCCTGAGAGTGATTGATGCCATAATTTGGCTTGTTTATAGCGCTTGGGCTGTAGGAGCCCCTCCGGAGTCTGTACACACCCCTAGTGAGCGCAGGTACCTACTGAGTGAGAGTGCCGAGTGCCGGGTGACGAGTGATCGGGAGACATGAGTGACAGTGAGGATGCCCGAGGGGCTGATACTGAGTGACAGTGAGGTACTGAGTGACTGTTACAAAGTGATGGTGAGGTGTTGAGGGAATATTTATGAGTGATGATTATGGCCCGATAAGAAGATTTTTGATGATATTTTACTGAGTTTTGATTATGATTCACTTCATTTTTCAAACTGATATTTTTGGGAGTTTTCCTGAGAAATACTGGAAAATATACTTGTTTTAAAGAATTTTTACGGAAACTGGTTTGAACTTCTATATACCTTATTGAGCCGTGGCATTTTATTATTTTGTGGATTGCTGTATTTGTGCTGTGTGTTTCTTTTTTTCAGACTGTGATTTATTTTCATTATTACTGAGTTGGCGTACTCATTATTACTCCCCGTACCTCTGTGTACAGATCCAGGTACTAGTGCAGAGCATTAGCCATATTCGTTCGTTATCAGCAGCATTTACGGGATTTCGAGGTAGTTGTTCAGCGTCCGCAACTTCTCCACTTCCCTTCTTCTTATAGTATTAGCATTTGATTCATAGAAATTTATTAAGACATTAGCAGAGTTAGTTATATTATTAGATGCTCGTGACCATGTTGACTCCAGTCCTGGGGGAATTGTTTAGATAGTGGATTATTTTATATTTGCCTAAAGACTTAGAAAATTTTCATGGTTGCTATGCTGATATTTAATGATATTGCGTTATTTGATTAAACTAAGTGTGTAGTTATATGATGGTTGCTAGCCTAGTTTCATGATAGGCGCCATCATGGCCTGTTGGGATTTGGGGTCGTGACAAGTTGGTATCAGAGCCATGTTACATAGGACTCAACGGTCATGAGCAGGTTTAGTAGAGTCTTGCGGATCGGTATGGAGACATCTGTACTTCTCTTTGAGAGGCTGCAGAACTCTTAGGAAAAAAGAAATCTCATTTTCTTGAACTCTTTCGTGCCAATCTATTGGTTCTTGAAATCTAAACTCATGTTGTTTCATTCTCTCACAGATGGGGAGGACACGCAATACCGATCAGGGTGACCAAACACCAGCCATACCCACAAGGGGCCGGGGCCGTAGCGGAGTTAGGGGACCAGCCCCTGCAACAGCCGAGATAGTACCATAGGATCCCCCTGTCATTCAGGATCAGGTTCTCGCCGAGGGTACTCCAGCGGGACAGGCTCAGACACGGCAGTGCCTATTGTTATTTCGGGTCTTCAGGAGACCCTGGCTCAGATATTGATGGTGTGTACCAGTTTAGCTCAGGCAGTTGCTATGTCTACTACTGCCACTGCAGCTCAGGCCGGGGGAGGCATTCAGGCTCCAGCTGCCCGGACACCTGAGCAGGCTGTACAGGGTATTCAGGTACCGGGGGTAGTCCCAGCCTAGCCGGTTACCCCAGTTCAGGACTATGTGGTTCCAGCTATGCCCGAGGATGAGCAGCGTAGGCTGGAGAGGTTTAGTAGACTTCAACCTCTGACTTTCAGTGGCATAGAGGGTGAGGATGCCCAAGGTTTTCTGGATAAATGCTAGAGGATACTACATACTGCGGGTATTTGGAGACCAGTGGGGTCTCGTTTGCTACATTTCAATTTGTTGGTGCTTCTTTCACTTGGTGGGAGGCATTTGAGAGGCGTAGGTCGGTTGGTTCAGCACCACTCACCTGACATTAGTTCTCCACGATCTTTTTGGAGAAGTATGTCCCTCAATCCCACAGAGAGGAGCAGCGCAGGCAGTTTGAGCAGCTGCGCCATGTCAGTTACTCAGTACGAGATGAGGTTTTCCGAGTTGGATAGACATGCTTCTGAGTTAGTCCCTACTGATAGGGAGAGGATCATGAGATTTGTATATGGTCTCACGTATCATCTTCGGATTTTGATGACCAGGGACAGAGTGTCTGGAGCTACATTTGAGCAGGTAGTTGACATTGCTCGGGACATTGAGTTGGTTCGCAGGCAGGAGCATGAGGAGAGGGAGGCCAAGAGGCCTTGGGGATCAGGTACCTTCACTGGTGCCCCTTCCAGAGGGAAATTTCAAAATAGCAGAGGTCGTCCATTTAGACCTCCACAGCCAGTCCCCCCAGCCTATAGTGGCGCATCTTCGGGGCAGGGTCCCCACAGCTCTCATCAGGGCCGTTCATCTTTTAGTGCCCTTCCAGCTCAGATCTCCTCCAGAGCATCATCATATCAAGGTTCCTCTATGCATGGTTCGTCCGGTGGTTATCATGGTGCCAGGGTTTCCCTTCAGTCCCCATCTCCAGCTCCAGGTAGTTGCTTTGAGCGTGGAGAGGTTGGTCCTGGATGGAGGTTTTGCCCTCATCGTACTAGTAGATCATCTCAACAGAGGGTTCAACCCTCGACTTCAGCCCCAGTCACGTCACCACCTACTCAGGCAGTCAGAGGTGATGGTCAGGCAGCTAGAGGCCGCCCTAGAGGGGGAGGTCGAGCAGGTGGAGGCCAACCACGTATTTATGGACTTTCAGCTAGGCCTGATGCTATGGCCTCAGATGCGGTGATTACAGGTACTATTTCAGTTTGTCACAGTGATGCTTTGGCTTTATTTGACCCTGGTTCCACATACTCTTATGTTTCATTGTATTTTTCTCGCTTTCTGATTATACGCCGTGAGTCTTTAGTTACATCTGTTCATGTTTCGACTCCGGTGGGTGATACTATTGTTGTGGACCGTGTGTACCAGTCGTGTATTATGTCTATTGGGGGTTTGGAGACCTGAGTGGACTTGATGTTACTCAGTATGATTGATTTTGATGTGATACTGAGCATGGATTGGTTATCCCCATGTCATACTATTCTTGATTTTCATGCTAAGACCGTGACCGGGGCTATGACCGAAGTTCCGAGAGTTGAGTGTAAAGGGTCTATAGAGAATGTGCCTAGCAGAGTGATTTCTGATTTGAAGGCTCAGCGTATGGTTGAGAAAGGATGTGAATCTTATCTTGCTTTCGTGATGGATATTAATAGTGAGACCCCTTCTGTTGATTCTGTTCCTGTGGTCCATGATTTTTCGAACGTATTCCCTGCAGACCTTCCAGGCATGCCACCTGGTAGGGACATTGATTTTGGTATTGACTAGGTGCCAGACACCCAACCTATCTCTATTCCACCTTACCGTATGGCACCGGCGGAGTTGAAAGAATTGAAAGAGCAACTTCAGGAACTCTTAGATAAGGGGTTCATCCGGCCAAGTGTGTCACCTTGGGGTGCACCGGTGTTGTTCGTGAAGAAGAAAGATGGCTCCATGCGTATATGCATTGATTATAGGAAGCTGGATAAGGTTACAGTGAAGAACCGGTATCTTTTGCCCCATATTGATGACTTGTTTGATCAGCTTCAAGGAGCTAGGGTGTTCTCCAAGATCGATTTGAGGTCGGGGTAGCACCAGTTGAAGATTCGGGATTCTGACATTCCGAAGACTGCTTTCAGGACCAGATAAGGTCATTATGAGTTTCTGGTTATGTCATTTGGGCTGACCAATGACCCAACCACGTTCATGCAATTGATGAACAATGTGTTTCAGCCTTACCTTGATTCTTTCGTCATTGTATTCATTGATGACATCCTGGTTTATTCCCGTAGCCAGGAGGAACATGCTCAGCACTTGAGGATTGTGTTGTAGAGGTTGAGAGAGGAGAAGCTTTATGCAAAATTCTCCAAGTGTGAGTTTTGGCTTGGTTCAGTAGCTTTCTTGGGGCACGTGGTGTCTAGTGAGGGTATTCAGGTTGATCCGAAGAAGATTGAGGTGGTGCAGAGTTGGCCCAGACCGTCCTCAGCTACGGAGATTAGGAGTTTCCTTGGTTTGGCGAGATATTATCGTCGTTTTGTGGAAGGATTCTCTTCTATTGCTTCACCATTGACCAGATTGACCCAGAAGGGTGCTCCATTCAGATGGTCCGATGAGTGTGAGGAGAGCTTTCAGAAGCTCAAGTCAGCATTGACCACAGCTCCGGTACTAGTTTTGCCTACTGGTTCGGGTTCTTACATAGTCTATTGTGATGCTTCTAGAGTTGGCTTGGGAGCGGTATTGATGCAGGACGGTAGGGTTATTTCCTACGCGTCTAGACAGTTGAAGGTGCACGAGAAGAATTATCCAGTGCACGATCTTGAGTTAGCTGCCATTTTTCATGCCTTAAAGATTTGGCGGCATTACTTGTATGGGATACAATGTGAGATTTTCACTGATCATCGTAGCTTGCAGTATCTGCTGAGGCAGAAGGATTTGAATTTGCGGCAGAGGAGATGGTTGGAGCTTCTTAAGGATTATGACCTTACTATTTTGTATCACCCGGAAAAGGCCAATGTAGTGGCCGATGCCTTGAGTCACAGAGACGAGAGTTTGGGGAGTCTAGCTTACCTTTCAACAGTAGAGCGACCTTTAGCACTTGATGTTCAGGCTTTAGCGAGTCAGTTAGTGAGATTGGATTTGTCATACCTTCCGCGGGTATTAGCTATCATGGCTTCCCGGTCTTCTCTCTATGATCATATTAGAGCTCGGCAGTATGATGATCCGCATTTGTTAGTACTTCAGGATAGGGTCCGTCAGAATGATACCAGGTATGTGACTATCGGTGATGACGGTGTTATGAGGATGCAGAGTCGTATTTGTGTGCCCAATGTGGATGGTCTTTGAGAGTTGATATTAGCAGAGACTCACAGCTCGCAGTATTCCATTCATCCGGGTGCCGCGAAGATGTATCAGGATCTGAGACAGTAGTATTGGTGGAGGCGGATGAAGAGGGATATTGTTGAGTATGTAGGACGGTGTCTCAACTTCCAGCAAGTCAAGTATGAGCACCAGAGACCAGGTGGGTTACTTCAGAGGTTAGATATTCCGGAGTGGAAGTGGGAGCGGATCACTATGGACTTTGTAGTTGGACTTCCACGAACTTCGAAGGGCTTCGATTGTATTTGGGTCATTGTGGATAGTTTGAACAAGTCTGCGCACTTCATTCCTGTCAGTTTATACTTCGGAGAGGTTGGCGAGTATCTACATCAGGGAGATTGTCCGATTGCATGGGATTCCAATTTCTATCATTTCTGACAGAGGCACACAGTTCACATCTCAATTTTGGAGGCCCGTACAGAGAGGTATGGGTACCGAGGTAGAGTTGAGCACTGCATTTCATCCTCAGACCGACGGGCAGTCGGATTGGAGGACATGTTATGTGCTTGTGTGATTGATTTTGGTGGTTCATGGGATCAGTTTCTTCCACTAGTAGAGTTTGCATAGAATAACATAGTTTGCATATAATAACAGCTACCAGTCCAATATTCAGATGGCCTCGTATGAGGCTTTATATGGTAGGAGGTGTAGATTTCCGGTTGGTTGGTTCGAGCCCGGTGAGGCTAAGCTATTAGGCACATATTTGATTCAGGATGCGTTGGAAAAGGTGATGTTGATTCAAGAGCGACTTCACACGGCGCAGTCTAGGCAGAAGAGTTATGCGGACCGGAAGGTCCGGGATGTGTCGTTAATGGAAGGTGATAAGGTACTGCTGAAGGTATCACCCACGAAGGTTGTTATGAGGTTCGGAAAGAGGGGAAAGCTGAGCCCTCGGTTTATTGGTCCTTTTGAGGTGCTTCAGAAGGTTGGGGAGGTGGCTTATAGACTTGCCTTGCCACCTAGCTTGTCGAGTGTTCATCCGGTATTTCATGTGTCGATGCTCAGGAAGTATTTTGGTGACTCATCTCATGTCTTGGACTTTAGCACAGTTCAACTCGAGGATGATATGTCATATGAGGTTGAGCTAGTTGCTATTTTGGCTCGCGTGGTCAGAAAGTTGAGGTCCAAGGATATAGCTTCGGTGAAGGTTCAGTGGAGAGGTCAGCCAGTGGAGGAGGCTACTTGGGAGACCGAGCGGGAGGTGCAGGGCAGATATTCTCACTTGTTTGAGACTCTAGGTATGTTTCTAGACCCGTTCGAGGACGAACGTTTGTTTAAGAGGGGGAGAATGTAACGACCCAATCGGTCGTTACACAAAATTTGCATTATATTTGCTGTTATCGCCTTGTCATAGGTTGGTTATACTGTTTAGGATGTGTTAGAGTTGGTTAGCTCAGGTTCGGAGTGGTTATAGAAGGAGTTAAGACACTTAGCCTCTAAAAGTAGCTTTAGAGTTGAAAAGGTCAACTAAGAGTTGACTTATTGGTAAACGATCTCAGAATGCAGATTTTATGGCTCGGATAGCTTCGTTAGGTGGTTTGGGACTTAGGAGTGTGTTCGGAATATTTTTGTGATGTCCGGTGTAGAATTAGGCTTGAATTGCGAAACTTAGTTTTTGGCGATTTCCGATCGGCAGTGGAAAATAGGCTATCGGGGTCGGAATGAAATTCCGGAAGTTGGAATAGGTTCATAATAGCATTTTGGATATGTGTGCAAAATTTCAGGTCAATCGGATGTGTTTTTGTTGGTTTCGGCGTCGTTGGTGGAATTTAGGAATTTCAAAGTTCCTAGGCTTGAATTTGATGTGATTTTGGTGTTTTGATGTTGTTTTTGGTGTTTCGAAGGCTCGACTAAGTTCGAATAATGTTATGGGACGTGTTGGTATATTTGTTGAGATTTTTGAGGGCTTCGGGTGGATTTCGAAAGGTTAACGGATCAATTTGGATTAGAAGAAAAGCTGTTGCATTTTTTTCACAATAGCATGAACAGTAACTCGGGTGAATAGTAACTCGGATGAACAGTAAAACGCGTGAACAGTACCTCAAAAATTCTGGACAGTATAAAAATAAACCCTCTGCGACCAATACCCACTTTTTCACAATTTTTGTACGGAAAGAGAGCTTTTGAGGCGATTTTGAAGAGAGGAAATCACTGTTCTTCATCGAGGTAAGGATTTTGGACCCTAATACTCGATTATATGTGATTAAGGATCAAATATCAGTGTTTAATTCATGAAAATCAGTAGAAAAAGATGGAGTTAGGGCTTGAGATTATGAGACCTTTAGGGGTCGAGTTGAGGGGTCAAACGAATTCCGATTTTAGCGTTCTTTATATGTACGGACTCGTGAGATGATAGAACATTTTGGTACAAAATTTGTTGAGTTCCGAGACGCGGGCCCGGGGGTCGGGTTATGGCTAATTTCGGATTTTGTGCTAAAATTGGTACTTTTCAATTGGAATTCATTCCCTTAGCATAATTTGATGATAAAAATCTGATCTTGGTAGATTTGGAGCACTCGGAAGTTGATTCGAGGGGCAAGCGGGTTGCAGAGTAGCTTTTCAGGCTAGTTTGAGGTAAGTAATGTCTTTAAATCCTGTCCTAAGGGTATGAAACCCCGGACTTTACATCCTTTCACGGATTTGGAGTGACGCACACACTAGATGACGAGTGCGGGGCGTGCACGAATTGGAAATTTGTAAAAGTTGTATCTTTTTAGGCAACTATTGAGTTGCGAAACCGCTTTTAAAGCACATGGTTATTAGTATTACTATGTTTTGTTATACTTGGGTTGTAAGCCATGTTTGGGGCCTAGTGCTGATCTGTTTTAACCCCTTGAGGGATATTTTACTGATATTCCTCACTTTGAAACTATGATTTTATACTCAGTCTTTCTTGTGAAATTGTTGACACTCTTATTTGATAATATTAATATTTTCTTGAAATGAGATACTATTTTGGGTCGAGAACCCATTTTATTTATGGCCCGAATGGCATGCTGAGAGTGTTTGACTGAGTGAGGCCGAGAGCCAATATTGTGAGGATGTTATGATATGAGAGAGGCGGAGTGCCCGAGAGTGATTGATGCCATAATTTGGCTTGTTTATAGCGCTTGGGCTGTAGGAGCCCCTCCGGAGTCTGTACACACCCCTAGTGAGCGCAGGTACCTACTGAGTGAGAGTGCCGAGTGCCGGGTGACGAGTGATCGGGAGGCATGAGTGACAGTGAGGATACCCGAGGGGCTGATACTGAGTGACCGTGAGGTACTGAGTGACTGTTACAGAGTGATGGTGAGGTGTTGAGGGAATATTTATGAGTGATGATTATGGCCCGATGGGCAGATTTTTGATGATATTTTACTGAGTTTTGATTATGATTCACTTCATTTTTCAAACTGATATTTTTGGGAGTTTACTGAGAAATACTGGAAAACATACTTGTTTTAAAGAATTTTTACGGAAACTGGTTTGAACTTCTAATACCTTATTGAGCCGTGGCATTTTATTGTTTTGTGGATTGGTGTATTTGTGCTGTGTGTTTCTTATTCTCAGACTGTGATTTATTTTCATTACTACTGAGTTGGCGTACTCATCATTACTCCCTGTACCTCTGTGTACAGATCCAGGTACTAGTACGGAGCAGTAGCCATATTCGTTCGTTATCAACAACATTTATGGGATTTCGAGGTAGCTGTTCAGCGTCCGCAACTTCTCCACTTCCCTTCTTCTTATAGTATTAGCATTTGATTCATAGACATTTATTAAGACATTAGCAGAGTTAGTTATATTCTTAGATGCTCGTGACCATGTTGACTCCAGTCCTGGGGGAATTGTTTAGACAGTGGATTATTTTATATTTGCCTAAAGACTTAGGAAATTTTCATGCTTGCTATGCTGATATTAATGATATTGTGTTATTTGATAAACTAAGTGTGTAGTTATGTGATGGTTGCTAGCCTAGTTCCACGATAGGCTCCATCACGGCTTGTTGGGATTTGGGGTCGTGACATTTTTAGACTATTTTTCCTTTGTTTCTACTACCACATACGAGTGTATAAATATCATGAACATAAAAAAACTTTAAACAGATTTATAATTTGCTAAACACTTTAACAGTAAAGTAACATAACTTAAATGACCTAAAACAATGTAAATAATTAATTCTACATGAATTTACACGCGATTTCTAACCATACAACTTTTACTAATATTATTTACGTAATAACTTAGATTAAGCATAGAGTCACATTCAAACCAACCACATACTTTGATAAACCGTAAAGGAAACATCATAACAAAAATGGAAATTCTTACATTGTTAATAAAGTACCTTGACAGCTGCAAGAGAAACAAAATAAATAGGAAAATAAGTCTCTGAACAAAGTTTGAAGCAAAGCAGCAGCAATGAAACCCAGTAGAATAAGAAAGATGACCAGATTTCGAAAATAGAAAAGGAATATATTTTTGATTCTAAAAGATCAAGATTGAATTTCAGAAAAAAAAAAAAGATTTTTTCTTTTGAAAACATGAAAAGAAAATCTGAAGGCAGTGCCGAGATTTCTGTGTGTTTTGTATATGTGAATGTGTATATCTTAATGTGTGTTTATAATCTGGGTATAATAATGTGTATGTATCTCTATAATGAAAAGGGAATAGTGTATTTATAGAGTGAGAGAGTGAAAAGAGATAAGAATTAAGGTACAAAGAATCTGCCAGAATTCCCTATAAATTAGGAAAAATGGCATCTTTCTTAACAGAAATGGACAGCTGTCCAATTTTTAGTACCTTCCTTATCTCAAAAAATGAAAAAATGTCCGAACTCTGGATATTTTTGGATCTTATCCCTATTTTTCTACTCAGCATTGGGACAGTTGTCCCAATTCTAGAAGGTTCTAGTGTTTTCTGAATAATTTTCAAAATTAGAATTTTCAAATTTGACCCTTAAGGACCTTGGATTTTCCTCAGAACCGGATTGGTTCTGGGCCTGAGTTAGGTGACTCTTGGCCTGGGCTCTTAAGCTTTTAACAAAGCTATGGGCCAAATGGAACGGTCCACTTCAGGGAGGCCCAGTTCTTAACCAACAATTAAATTAAAAAAAGTAAGCAATTAATTTTAAATAAATAAAACAACAAAAGTAAAAGGTAAAACATATAATAATGATGAAATAAAATCAGAACAGTAAAAAAGAAGAAGAAGTTAAAATAACACTGATTTTACTTCATCTAATTAAGTCCATTTAATTAACTAATTAACTTAACGAGCAATAATAAATAAAAATAATAACATCACGAGAATAACAATAAACACGTAATAAACATAATATAATTAGAACTGATTTTATTAATTTATTTTTTAAAATTAAACTTGTTTAATTAACTAATTAATTTAAATAGAATATAACTGAAAAATAATAAAAGCAGTAACAACTAAAGCACAAAATATAAGGATAAACATGCAATAATAGAAAAAATAGAGGAAAAACAGAAAAATGACAGAAAATATGTAAGAACAAAAGTAAGTAAAATAAAATAAAAAAGGGAATCTAGCCGGAAAAAAAACCCTCGTGCCAAGAGTCCCATCTGGGATCTGAGATCCTTGATGGGAGATCTTGACATGAGGATTTTTGAACAGACTAGGTTGAATTTAGGGTTTTGAAAAATAGATCTAGGGTTTCGGAGACCCTAAATCTAAGATCTATGATTATTGGTGGGGGTTTTTGGGGATTTGGTTGGTGTGATGAGGTTTAGGAGAGTGAGGGGAAGGTATGGGGTGAGTTTGAGTGAGTTTAGAGTTCTACCGCCGCTTAGACGATTTCCAGCGGCGGGGCTAGGGCGGCGTTAGCGTTTCAGGCATTTTTTAGGTGTAGAAATTGTTGGTTTTTAGGGGTTTTTTGGTGTGAGGTTAGTGAGGTGGGGTTTAGGAGTATGGGAGAGACTGGGGTTGAGTTGGGGTGGTTTTGGGCTTTGCCTCCGCCTTAGGCGATTTCTGGCGGCAGCGTGGGAGGAGGATTCTAGGGCGGCTAGGTTTGGTGGTGGTTATGGGCGGAGATGGAAGCTAGGGTTTGGGGTGTTAGGGCGGAGGGAGATGGGGCGTCTAGAATTTGGAGAGGGGAAGTTAGGGCGGCTGAGAGAGAGATGTGAGAGAGGGGGAGAATGAAATGAGGGGGGTAAGAGGGTGTTAGGGCATATATAAGGGAATGTGGTGTGGAGTTCTCAGCCGTTGGATCTGTAATGATCAACGACTGAGATGGCTTGATGTTAAAACGAAGTCGTTTTGGTAAGAGCGGGCCGGAAATGGTTTTAGGGGGTTGGGCTTGGGTGAATTTGAATTAAATTGGGGCTTGGGCTAATTTTTTAAATGACTTGGCCCAGTCTGGTTTTAGGTTACTAAATCTCATTTTAATTAATTTTAAAACCTAACTAATTTTAATTAAATCCAACACTAAATTATCCTAGATTATAAAATTACACTAATTATCTATTTATATTATTTACACAATTAGTCAATCTTAAGTTTTTAAAAGAAAAATTACTAGTTTTAACATTGAAACTAAAAAATGTAAAAAATAAACAATTTTTGTGATTTTCTTTTAATAATATGATTAAGCTACGCAATTAAGTATTGAAAACCTAATAATGCAAGATGATGAAGGTTTAAATATTTTTTTGTTAGTTTTCATAACTTTAAAAATAAAAAATGCAAATAATCTCAAATAAAAATAAATAGGGGTGGGCGTTCGGTCGGTTCGGTTTGAAGAAATTTGGTTCGGTTATTCGGTTTTCGGTTTTGTAAAAGCAGTAACCGAAACCGAACTGAAATAAGTTCTGTTCAGTTTGTTTTTTCTATTTTCGTTTCGGTTATTTTAGTTCGGTTTTCAGTTTGAACATTATCATATTGAGCTCCTTCTATGTAATAATAGGACCGGTGAATTTGTTGTTTTTTCCCAAAACTTCGAAATTGTTGGAAATATTGTGTTTATAAAAAAAAAAATAGACTAAACTTTGCACATTATTATGGATCATAAAATTCAAACATAGTGTAAATTACAACTCTGTGTGAAATCGTCCCGGTATTTATATGTATGCTATGGAAGTTTTAATAGAGTGAAAGTCTTTAAGATTGGGAAGTTGATGGACTTACTTAATTGGGTTGGGTCATTGATAGATTGGACCTAATAGTATTAATTTATTACCTATGGGCTTAGCCTATATATAACTTAAAGAACCTATATGCTAATAATTCGGTTTTTAGTTAACCGAACTAAATAACTTAATAACCGAAAAACTGGAATTTTAAAAATTTAAACCGAAACTGACCGAACCAACCAAATAACCGAAATAAATATTTTTTGGTTCGGTCGGTTTATTCGGTTCCGACCGAAATATGCCCACCCCTTCAAATAATTGCCAAAAGTCCTACAAAAAATCTGAAAATAAATAGGACTAATTTATTTAATAATTTTGTAGGAGTATTTTTTGTAAGGTAAAAATTACATACTCACAGTTGCCCCTCTTTGCTCGGAAACACGCAGAGTCTTCGGGCAAAGACGAAGTGAGCAATCACGAACAAAGTTTACTCGATTTAGTACTCCATGGGAAGCATTTTGGAAAAGTTTGATCGAATCTTGCTTCAAAGGCTGCTTGCATATCCTTGGCTATAACGGAATCATGTCAGTGTATTTCTGGAAGTTTTGGTAGCGGGGACTACTGGAAAGCTGTGATACTGCTGTTGCTGAGCTCCTTATTACACCAAAGAAAAAATGAAGAAAACTAACTAATCCTATTAGCTACGAGTTACAAGATTCCTATCTGTAAATTTTCCAAAGCTTGGTCTTGAGTCTTGGCTGGTTCTTTATGAAGACTCTGATTTGGATCTTGATGCTTATTAGCTGCAGGTGCTAGTTCAGTCTTCTTCACCTTTTTCGCATCAAGACGGGACATACAAAACTGGTGACATCAATCTTGTCCTGAGCAGTCCACATCTTCTCCACTTCTATACTTTTGGTTCCGCTTTTTCTTTTTCTTCTTTTCTTTTATTCTGGATTGAGACTTCTTCTTTTGGTCGTCTCGAACTTAGTATTTTAAAGGTATAACCTGCTCAGGAATCAAAATAAACGAACGAAATTTTCTGCCCCAGTTTTCACTAGGAAAATTTTTGTGAGTTATTGTAACGAAATTCTATACTACTATATTATTGACAGCGGTAAAAGGCGGGAATGGTGTACCTGTTGATATCCAGTTTTTCCCCAAAAATATTTTAAAATTGTATATACACCTTCAAAATCATGCATTAGTAGCAACTCGTATTTTTCCATAATTTTCCTATATTTTTATTAATTTACCCAGCATTTTATTTCCAATAAATAATTTCAAAACTGCATCACAAATGATTTCAAAAGTATTTCTTGATTTAATTTATTATTCATGGTCCTATTAAGTCCAAATTATTCAATAAATAGCTAATTTGGTATCTTTTGGATATAATTGCAATAACTTTGCAATTACAGCCCAATCATATAATTTTATACCATTTTTACCCAAAACTTAGTCATTTGTATTTTAAAAATACTAAGTAATAATTTTAAATTATTTTCTATGCATGAAATTCATTTTTTATAGTTATTAGCTATTTCTACAAATTATTTTAATTAATTGAATTGGGTATTTAACAAATAGCCTAATTTCATTTCAATTCTAGCCTAAACTAAACCAGCCCCAAACCTCAATTAAATTAGCCCAATACCCAGGCCCAATCCACTAAAATTACCCGGTCCAGACCTGATTTAATTTCGGCCGTTGATCAATTTTGATCAACGACCCAGATTCACTCTTTCCTTAATTAACCTAAAAGACCTAACCCCCCAAACCCTCATTCTCTCATTTCTCTCATCACTCTACGCCGTTACATCCTCTCATATCTCTCAAGCTCTCTCTGCTAAACCCTACTCTCCTCTCGCCGGCCGTTGGCTCGCTGGTAACAATGGTGGTTCCACCACCACCCTTAGCCTCCATGGCTCCCCCACATGCTGGATTCCTGCTACCCTGAGGTCCTCAAGGGACCAACGGCTGTTCAGCTCACACCTATGGTCTTTTCATGCCGTTCTCAGGCCACCCTTGGCCGTCCAAGTAAGACCTTTCTATTTTTCGGCTAGATCCATGGCTTCTAAGCCAGAATCTCTCTATCTCTGGGTTATCTCTCTCTGAAACCTAACTCATCTCTTGAATCTTCAGATCTGCAATAGATCTGAGTATATTTTGAGTTATCTTTACTGTTTTCCCTAAGAATCTTCTTGATTTTTAAAACATTTCTTCATCTTCAAAACTAGGGTTTCTTAACCCCTTTTCAAAAATGACTTTCCCTCTGATTTTCAGTATTATTCTATGATTCTTACTATGTTTAAATGATTTATTTAAGTTTTCCCTTTTATCTGACTTATTATGTTGAAAACCCTAAGTATGTTGGTCTTAATCTTGGGTTTTGAGTATGTCTTTGATAATTTGTTCGTTTAATCTGTATGTGTGCTTGTTTCTCATGAATGTTCTGTGCTTTTGTGATTTTTACACTATTTGGCTTATTAGGGTTTCTGATTTCTTGCTTCTTTTTTCATACGTTGTGTTTATCTCGCTTACTCTCAGAAATTTGTGTTAATCCCCCTCATCAATACTATGTTCTAGTTTGAATCCCTGATTTTGTGTGATTTTTACTTTACGAGGCTTATTAGGGTTTCTGATTTCTTGCTTCTCCCTGCCCATATTTTCCGTTCATTTGTGGTACTTTCCTTTAGTTAATATTTCTTTCTATTGGAAATCCCAGATTTCCTGTGATTGATATCCTTTATTCTCTACTGATTTCTGAACTATAAGTTATTTTCTTGCCTTATTATGTGATTGACTACACTGCCAACCAATTCTTACAAATCTTTCCTTAATTAGAATATTATGTACCTAGCCTAATTACCTGTTCTATACTTACTGTGTTGAAATATTTTCTTATGTGTTATATTCCAGTCTTATGTGATCTCCTTCCTTATTTGCCTTTACCGTTTGAAGTTAACTCCCTTAATTGTGCAGTACGTATATTGATTTTATACATTGATTCTGATTCCCCATGATTAGTGCTTGACTTTTATTCTTACCTTATTATTCTACCTATTTCAAACTATATATACATGCTCTCTCATTAACACTAACACACGAACACATTGGTTCAAAAACTATCTCTCACACTCAAAGATTTCTGCTTTCTTTCTTTGCTACTTGCTACTATTCTGAATTAGCGGGCTGTAAGCCAAGGCTAATTATTGTGCTCTCCTATCCTTCACTTTGTGTTTACTATCTTCTT
>ML415237.1:0-13976 GCA_005239525.1 Nicotiana knightiana
AGAACCCGATGTCCAACCATGGTATCATGATATTAAAATATTTTTGAAGACAAGAGAATATCCTGAGCAGGCCAACAGAGACCAAAAGAGAACCATCCAAAGGCTCGCCAGCAGTTTCTTCCTAAGTGGGGAAGTACTGTATAAAACCACTCCTGATCTAAATCTGTTAAGATGTGTAGACGCCAAAGAAGCCGAAAGGATCATAGGCGAGGTCCATTCAGGAGTATACGGTCCCTACATGAATGGGTACGTCCTCGCAAAGAAAATCTTGCGGGCTGGATATTATTGGATGACCATGGAGAAAGATTGTTTTGGTTTCGTCCGGAAGTGCCATAAGTTTCAAATACATGGCGACCTAATCCATGCACCACTATCAGAACTGCATCCTATGTCGGCACCCTGGCCATTTGTTTCCTGGGGAATGGATGTCATTGGGACAATCGAGCCAAGGGCCTCAAATGGGCACAGATTCATTTTGGTTGCTAATCGAGTATTTCACAAAATGGGTCAAGGCCGTCACGTTCAAAGTTGTCACTAAGAAAGTGGTGGTGGATTTCGTGCATGCTAATATCATCTGTCGTTTTGGTGTCCCAAAAACTATCATTACCGACAATGCCGCGAATCTAAATAGTAACTTGATGAGGGAGGTATGTACAATTCCAGATAACACACTGCAACTCGACCCCTTACCGGCCCAAAGCCAATGGCGCTGTTGAAGCAGCAAACAAAAACATCAAGAAAATTCTCAGGAAAATGATTCAAACATCCAGGCAATGGCATGAAAATCTGCCTTTTGCATTATTGGGATATCGCATGACCGTGCGCACATCGGTTGGAGATACCCCTTACCTATTGGTTTATGGCACTGAAGCTGTAATACCCGCAGAAGACGAAATTCCTTCCCTTCAAATTATTGTCGAAGCAGAAATTGAAGACAATGAGTGGGTCAAGACCCGACTGGAGGATTTAACTCTGATTGATGAGAAAAGAATGGCCGCAGTGTGTCACAGACAATTATACCAGCAAAGGATGGCCCGTGCTTACAACAAGAAAGTGCGACTTAGGAACTTTGAAGTAGGGCAACTCGTTTTAAGACGTATCCTCCTGCACCACGAAGAAGCGAAAGGAAAATTCGCCCCAAACTGGAAAGGTCCATACATCATAAGGAAATTGCTACCAAAAGGAGCGTTATACCTGGGGGACGTCGAAGGAAATGACCCCGAAACGGCTGTCAATGCAGATGCTGTCAAAAGGTACTATGTTTGATCCTCCATATATATTTTCAAATGTTATCCGGTCGGGATGACGAAGGCTTTCATTCTCGCTACCCAAACACCATTAACCCTTTTTGAAAACCCTTTGAGCCGGTTACTCCTCTTTGATTACCCTCTTTGGAACCCGAAAGTGTTATTGAAAAAATAAAAAAAATAAAAAAAAAATATCAATCAAAAAAAAAAGCCCCCGGAACTACGTTCGACTTGATTCCGAAAGGATACGTAAGCAGCCTCTCCCTGGGGTTCAGTCATACCAAAAGAAAAATTCTCATTTCCCCAAGAGTTTAAGCTGGGGAAAATTTTAAGATTCGGCAATGTGTCGCCTGAAAGGTTCCAAAGTTGTAATTCAACACAAATTCTAATCACCAAAAACCCTGTTCAAATCCTTCCGATCAGTCGGCAAAAATGTCCAAAATTGGAGGATAAAGTTGTTTGGATCCAAATACAAGCAAATGAGAGAAATTAAAATGAGAGAGTCTCATTGGTTAAAACCCACACGGGCACCGTGAGGCGATGGTAAGCAGAGATATTAAAAATGAGAGAGTCTTGTTAGTGAAAACTCGCAAAGAGCACTACAAGGCGATGGTGAGAAGAGAAATGAGATAGGTTAGTTGGTGAAAACCCGCAAAGTGCGCCACTAATCGAAAAGGATAATGGGTCACCGACATGGACGCAGTCCGGGGCAAGGTTTCTCCATCTCGAGGTAATAATTGTGATGAATTTCTAAGAGTCGGGCGGTTTACAGGGATCAAGCATCTTGTTCCAAAGGGCATGTCATGTTCACTGAACTCCGCATCCACTCCAGATAAGTCTTTCTTTCCTTTCCCCGAAAGGGACACCTCTTGTTTAAATTCGTTGTCCATTCTGTCATTTATTTTTCTTTTGAATCCCTTTCGGTCTAACTCTGTCCGAAACTAAGGAAAAGAAAAGATGGAAAGACTAATTTACAGGGCTCTCATTTTACACGGGTCAATATGCAAAAGGCACCCAGCTTCATCAGGGGCATCGAGTCGATCCCGACTGGCCACAATGGCCGACGATTCAAACTCAGAACCTTGAAAGGAGAAAATCAAATTGAAGTGCCTATAAAGGAGAGTGAAGTTGAAAGGTTGAACCCCTCCAGGCTAACCATCTTGGCAAGGTTTTAAAAGCCGAAGTATTCCAATTGACCTAAGGCTACAGTTGGAAGAAAAGTCATAAGTGAAAGGCCAATAAAGGCGAAATAAAGTTGGAAAGGTTAAGTCCCACACGACTAACCACCGCAGCAGAATTTGAGGGGCCAAAACTCCCCCCGTTACTCTGGAAATCCAAAAGAAAAAGCAAGTGAAAAGTCTACAAAGGAAAAACAAATCCAGAATACTGGATCCCACGTGACCAATTGCCATCCACAAAGACAAGGTCCTCGGGATTAGAGATGAAACCCAATCCCCAGCAAATAAGCAAGTGTTTGAGGTCTTCATCAACAGAACTGAGGTCAAGTAGTTGAAATCAAGGCCGCAAAACCAACCACCATTTCAAACTAACGAATTGTTCTTTGTTTGAAGGAAACAGGTGCAACTCGAAAGCAACCATGCAACAAGTAGGTGCAACCAAAAGAAATTTGCGCAAGGGCTAGAAGGAGCTCTGCAACATTGACTTCAAAGAAAGGGAAGTTTTCTCTAAGAAATCTTTTTCCGCATGCATAAGAAATAGAAAAAAAATATATATAATAAAAGAAGAAGAAGAGATGAAGAATTGAAGTTGAAAATAACTCAAAGTAGTACGGGGACTCTAATCTCCAATTACACCTTTTCCCGACGCAGGGCATACACTCCCGTAGTCGATGCCAATCAAGGGTATACACTCCCTGGTTGATGTTTTCTTTCCCAATCAAGGGTATACACTCCCTTTTTGATGCTTTCTTTTCCAATCAAGGGTATACACTCCCTGGTTGATGCTTTTTTTTCCAATCAAGGGTATACACTCCCTGGTTGATGTTTTCTTTTCCAATCAAGGGTATACACTCCCTGGTTGATGTTCTTTTCCCGACGCAGGGTATGCACTCCCGTAGTCGATGCCACTCAAGGGTATACACTCCCTGGTTGATGCTTTTTTTTCCAATCAAGGGTATACACTCCCTAGTTGATGTTTTCTTTCCCAATCAAGGGTATACACTCCCTGGTTGATGTTTTCTTTTCCAATCAAGGGTATACACTCCCTGGTTGATGCTTCCTTTTTCCAATCAATTGTATATACTCCCTGGTTGATTTTCTTTTCCCGACGCAGGGTATACACTCCCGTAGTCGATGCCAATCAAGGGTATACACTCCCTTGTTGATGTTTTCTTTTCCAATCAAGGGTATACACTCCCTGGTTGATGTTTTCTTTTCCAATCAAGGGTATACACTCCCTGGTTGATGTTTTCTTTTCCAATCAAGGGTATACACTCCCTGGTTGATGCTTCCTTTTTCCAATCAATTGTATATACTCCCTGGTTGATTTTCTTTTCCCGACGCAGGGTATACACTCCCGTAGTCGATGCCAATCAAGGGTATACACTCCCTTGTTGATGCTTTCTTTTCCAATAAAGGGTATACACTCCCTGGTTGATGTTTTATTTTCCAATCAAGGGTATACACTCCCTGGTTGATGCTTTCTTTTCCAATCAAGGGTATACACTCCCTGGTTGATCTTTGTTTCCCGACGTAAGGTATACACTCCCGTAGTCGATGCCAATCAAGGGTATACACTCACTGGTTGATGCTATCTTTTCCAATCAAGGGTATACACTCCCTGGTTGATGTTTTATTTTCCAATCAAGGGTATACACTCCCTGGTTGATTTCTTTTCCAACATAGGGTACACCATCCCTAGTTGATTTCATTTTGCAACATAGGGCTCCCAACCCCTAGTTGATCCCGTTTTGAGATATAGGGTATCCACCCCCTAGTCTACAGTAACTCCGATTTCACCAGTCCCGGATTTTCATTGCTTTCAATAATGAATTAGCATAGAGTTTGTTACAATAACTCACGAAATTTTCCTAGTGAAAATTGGGGGAGAAAAATTTCGTTCGTTTGTTTTGATTTTTGTGCAGATTATGTTTCTAGGACATTGGAACCTGAGACAACCAAAAGAAGAAGTTTCGATCCAAAAAAATAACAAAAACAAAAAGAGGAAAGAGAAGATTGAATCCAAAAGTGCACAAACGGGGAAGATGTGGACTATTCAGGACGAGATTGAAGTCATCAGTCTAGTATATCCTGCCTTGATCCGAGGAACGACAAGACAAAACCAGCACCTACGACAAACAAGCATCAGGATCCAGGTCAGAGTCAGCAAAAGATTCCAGACCCAAGATCAAGTCTTAGATAGGAATCATGTAATTTAGCAGCTGATAGGTTTTAGTTAGTCCTTCATTTTGTACTTGGGTATATAAGGAGATCAGTAGCAGTAACAACAGTAACCACAGTGAAATCACAGTTACCCGGTAGTCCCAGCTACCAAAATTTCCAGAACTACACTGACCTGATTCCTTTATAGCCAAGGATATGTAGGCAACCTTTCAAGAAGGGTTCGGTCAAACGTTTCAAAAACGCTTCACATGGTGTATTTGAACGGGTAAAAGTTGTTCATAACTGCTCACTTTGTCTTTTTCTGAAAACTCTTCGCTTTTTCGAGCAAAGAGGGGCATCTGTGAGCATGTAATTTTTAACCTACTATATATTCCTACAAAATTCAATAAATTAATTAGTGTTATAAACCTTTGTTGAATTTCAATGTCTGTGTGCGAATTATTTAGATTACATAAATCATCATTTGTCTTTTAGAATTCATAAATGATTTAAAGTTGCATGATTCGGTGCATAACTTTAATCATTATAGTGGGAAATTACGGAAAATTATTCTTCAAATAATTACAATTGTTAACTAGAAATTTCACCTTTTAATTTACTCATTAATTAAAATTTAAGCTATAGTTAGAGCTAATTAATATATTACTTGTAATCGATTGAAATAAATAACAACAAAAATGTTGATTATTCGACACAATGTAGATTTAATGATTAATTTATTCATTTTTTCTAACAAAATTGTGAAATTTATTCCTTAAATGACATGAGTATTAAATTAAATGGTATTACTCTTAATTAATTTATAATTAGACAAAGACTAAGTTAGAATTAATTACTACATTTTTGTTGAGTTTTGATTTAATTCAAATTAATTAATAGTTTAGATTAGCTAAGAAGGGGAGTAAAATTGGACCTGGGCCAAAATTACCCAGGCCCAAACCCCTTCTCTATACACAAACACACCTAACCCAAGACCTTAAACCCGGCCTGCCCCAACCATAAATCAAATGACCCCGTTTTGTACCCTCCAATCCTAGCCATTGGATCGATTTGATCCAACGGCTACCGAACTTATCCACTTACTACCTATATAATTGTCCTAACCCCTACCCCCCCCAGAACCCGTATACTCTAACCCCCTCTTTCTCCCTATCTCTCTCTTCACCCTCTCTCACTCTTCGCTACCAACCACCATATTCCGCCGATCGGAAATCAACCACCGGCGGCGGAACCACACCAAACTGCCTCAAAATTTTACCAGATGATCTCCTCCTCCCCTTCAACCACATCCTACCCTCAATTCCCCTCAAAACATGCCTAAGATTCCTTAATTTTAGATCTAAAAACCAGAAACCCTAAAAATCCAACTCCGACCTATTTCGAGAAAATCAACGACTCAAACCTACATGAGTCGATAGCCCTTGGTAAGGGCTATTGATTCATATGGGTTTGGCACGTTTCCAAACCCCACCGGAATCTGGCAAAATCTCTCCTAAACTAACTGGTGCCCCTTTGAAACTTCATTTTTTCTTTTTATTTTACTTGTATGAACATAATTCTGAAATCACTAACTTAGTTTCTTAATCTTAGATTTCTAGTTTCTGACTTTTTTTTTACGAATTGATTTATATGTTTCTTTCTTTGATGTTNTAGTCTAGGATTTCATATACATTCCCTAATTTGTGTGCTTCATTTCTCGTCGATTGTTATCTTAGAAATCAGTATATAGGGCTAATTCATGATTCTATCACTTAACTGAATGTAAAGCTTAGTTTAGGCTTCACACTGTTTTCTTGAATACTTACTCTTCTGAAGTGTAATTTTTCATGCATGCTTTAGATTGTTTGAAGTTAATTGATCCTTGATTATTTTTCCATAGTCATGTAATGTTTAATAATTTATCAGGCCTAATTTAGGATTATTAGAATCACACTGGTTTCGAAAAATAGGTGCTCAAAGTCTAATTACTGATTCTAAGTTTGACTCTTAGGATTCTGATTTGGTTTGATTACTAAAAGGTTAGTTACACATAACTAATTAGCCTAGGATTATGTTGGAGCTAAAACCCCAATTAGGATAACTAAGTTTAATGGCTTAACTAATTGAATTATTTGAACTAACTAATCTAAGTCCTAAATAAATTCAATGAAGATTTAACTAATTGTCTTAGTTAGATCTATTCAACCTCACTTTTAAAGAGGCTTAAGCTTTCAACCTCTTCATTTAGTTTAATCACTCAATTAGGACAAAATTAGGCAGCTTAACGAATAACACAACCTTTAAATACTAAAAGGGTAGTTGCAAGGGTAGTTTAGGAATTACAACTGAAGAATCTTGGGTATAACAACCCAAGAAACTTCTAGAATTAGGAAAATGTCATAAGAATCAGATTCTTAAAGGGTAAAACAGTAGCTTTAAAACGGGATAAGGGCTGGAATTAATAGAATATTCTGGAAGAAGGTACAACTGTCCAAAAGAATAAGGTCTGACAGTTGTACCTGTACTATTTCAGCCTAATAGGATTAGGAATATCCTCTAAAGATGATACTCTAAATTTCCTTATATATAGACTAGGATATTCAGCCTAAAGGGGGACCTTCATTTTTTGGAAAAACTTTGGACACTCTGAAAAAGACTCTCTTCTAGCTGCTGAAAAAGACATAAAAATACTTTCCATTCGAAAACAAAAGGTTCCCAAAAAGAAAAGTGTTATTGAAAAGAAAAATCTGATTTCCTTTTTGGAAACAAGTCCACAACTAAATGGCCTAGCCCAACTGCTATCTTCTGTTGGATTTCTGATTTCTGGAAGTTTTTTTTCAAATATTTCTGTGTTAATTCTCGCTGGATTGTTTGGTTTTGTCCCTGGGTTTTCTGTTTGTTGCTGCTGAATTCTCTTCCTTCTTGCTGATTGTTGTTCATACTTGACCTTTATTTGGTCAAGTCTTTTTGCTGTTTTTCTTCCTCATTAAAGGTATGTAACAGTGAACCTTTAGATAAAATTAATTGTGTTGAAATTGTTGATTAGTGTTGTGTTTATGTTAAGCTTGCTTGAATCTGAATCTCCTTCTCCTCCATTCTTGATATAAAACTAAAGTAAGGTTACTATTATTTGAATGTATGTATGTAACTCCTGGAATCAGATTGGTTATTTGTTAAATTTCTGTTAATATATTTAGTAGTTGGTAGTTAGATGTTAATTTCATATGTGTTTAGCATGTGAGAGTAATTCGCACTAGGGTAGATGAGTTTGATTCCTTAATAATCAAACTAATCCCATGATGAGTGCGAAAATGTTGGTATATTGGCTGAAGTTACCCTTCAAATTGGGTATAACGTATGTAGTTGAGAAGGGAATTAGAGTGAGAATCTAAACCCTTGATGGTTAGAATTCATCCTCTAAAAATGCCTAGATAAGCAAAGTTCCTATAGAGTTTAGAATTATGTTAGTATTAGCACTTGGGTAGATGAATCTGGCTTTTTAATTTTCAAATTCACCCCTAGGTAGTGCATAAACAGTAGCTTAGGGTGCTGAAAATCACCCTTTACGGATATAAAATGGATAATCAAAGGCTCCTTAGAGGAAAGAATCTGAAGCCTTTATGATAAGATTTATCCTCTTAAAAATGCCTAAATAACCCAGTTAATGAATTAATATAGACTGAAGGTACAAAGTATGAAAATGACATTCCCTAGTTCAGTTGATCCTTTTATGATCATATTCACACTGAGAAAGTACATAAATAATTCTGCCAGATAGTATGGTTTAAACACACGCAATATCATGATTGAAATTGTCCTCTTCATGGTCAGTTTGGTTTTGGTAGTTGCACAACACCTAAATTATATCGAGGGTGTTCTACATATTACAAAGAGAAGGCTCAAATGTAAGGCCCCAAGGGAATTTCGAGTCAGCAAATTAGTCAAAATTTTCATTCTAGTTTTCTTTCTTCTGGAAAATGTATCTTGATAGTAGTAGTCAAGCTGCAATTTATTTTCAGAACTGTTGTAATATAAGATTGGACATTATATTCTTAATTTCGGAAAATGTGTGTATTTAGTTTCAGATTTTAAACTAGATTCGAACGGACACTTTTAGACAGTTTAACATTTGAAAATGGGCCCAATTATGCTAGATTCGTCCAAGTCCATTGGACTCGAACGGGAACAGTCAAAAGCCGTAGGCAATGCCCTGGTTGAACGTGAAAGGGTTCAAATATGTAGTTATCTTAAATGATGTTTTGTTTGCAAACGTAATTACGAGATGCTATAAATTGGGATATTCAGATTGGCAAGATTTAGATCGTTAAAAAAATATGTTTTCCACAGTTTTTCCTTACCTATTGAATTTGTAAGAACAAGTGTTTTAGCTCGGACTAAATTTCGCAAATTTATACAAAAATACAAACCTGCTGTTCAAAAATGCTCTCAAAAAATTTCCAGAATTATGACAGAATATAGGAGTCAGCGTGTATAAATTATGAATTGAACAACATGAATTTAGCTTGTTTTCTGAAATTGGTAAAAAACATTCAGCCAAAAAAATTTATGTTGCAATCAAACACGTCAATTTGGTTTCTTGGGAACATGCTACTTGTGAACTTTAGATCTCTTTTCATTCATGCATGCCTTAAATTATTGTGCTTAGCATTACTTCTTATTACGCAATAGCCAAATTAGGATTGGCCAAAAGAGTTGAAATAATCTTGGGCTAAAAATTGCCATAGCCTAGACATCTTATCCTTTAGACTAAGTGAATTTAGGTTCAAACAATCGTCCACATATCCTTTAGGTTGAAAAACACATCTTTAGGTTGAAATTTGGAAAAGAAACAATTATTATCTCAAATTACCATAAACTACACTCGGGAGTGGCAACTCATGCCCCCGACCCTCACTCCAAACAACTTAATAAGATGCATATAGCAACCACTGGTGCATTTCATGTGACGTGATTACCATGTGTTCAAAAATAACAAGTGTACGTCATCGTAACTTGTCCAAGATAAATCCATAAAACGTCTTAATTGATTTTAAAACTAAAATGTTCCTTCAAAAAGAAAACATAAAGAATAATCAACATCACCTCAAAAAGGCACTATAAAACCGTCATGACCATAGTCTTGACTACGTAATCTACACGCGGGTACAACAACTCATGTCCCCGTCTTCAACTTTAAACTAATAAAAATCACATGTTGTATTTACGGGTGCATTTCATGTGGCATAATTGCAATATGTCCAAAAACAAACAAGTGCACGCCATCGTGACTTGTTCAAGATAAATCCATAAATACTAAAAGCGGCTAAAAGTGAAAAAGGCTAAAAAGCACAATAGGTTTAAAATATGTAAATAATTAGATAATTAGGCCAAATATGAATAATTAAGCGACCGTGCTTGAACCACGAAATTCGGGAGTGCCTAACACCTTCTCCCGGGTTAACAGAATTCCTTGCTCGGATTTCTGGTCGTAGACAAATCAAAACAGAGTTAAATTTCCTCGGTTTGGGATTTTAAAACAAAACGGTGTCCCGGAGCATCGTCAAAAATTCAGGTGGCGACTCTGAAATAATAATAAGTTCCAAAACCGAATAATGTCACTTTAGTTGGAAAAAATCCCTTATTACCCTCACCGATGAAAAAGGACCTGTGACAACTAACATCTTCCAGTGAAATGTTGTCTTTCCCATATAGCAACGTATCAGTAAAAGTATCATAAGACGGTGGTAAAGAATATAACACAATCAAGGCCTGATCCTCACTCTCAATTTTGATATCCACATTCTTCAGGTCCATTATAATTGAATTAAACTCATCAAGGTGAACTTTAACAGGTGTAGCTTCGTTCATACGGAGATTGTATAACCTCTTTTTCAGGTAGAGGCGATTTTTCAACGATTTCTTAGAATCAGATCTTCCAACTTCTTCCATGCCGTTGCTGCAGAAGTTTCTTCAGCAATTTCCCAAAGAACGCTATCTGTAATGCTCATGAAGATTGCACTCAAAGCCCTCTCCTTCAGGTCTGCCTTCTTTGTCTCTTTCATCTCTTCAGGAAAATCCTCATCAATTGCCTTCCATAATCCTTGTAACACCAGGGACGATTTCATCTTAATCTTCCATAAACTGAAACTGGAACCCCCGTCAAATTTCTCTACTCCGTACTTTGTTGAAGATGATGAAGACATCTTAACACTTGATTATATGTAGAAACCTGAACCTTGCTCTGATACCAATTGTTGCGAAATATCGTGGGTTAACTAGCATACAATCACACACAAAGAAAATAGAGAAGAAATATCAACACATGGATTTAACGAGATTCAGCTAAGCCTAATCCTCGAGACAAAAGCAGAAAGAGTTTTCCACTATGAATGAGAAAAAAAGCACAGTACAATCTATAGGATCCCCAACTACAACCCCTATATATAGATCCCAAAAGGTCCAAACCTATAAGAGAAAGGTTTCCCAATCTGACAAGGACAATAACTTTTCCTTTCCCAAATCTATTAGGACAATGAGTTTTCCTAAACCTATAGGGATTATGATTTTCAAAAAAAAACGAGGAAATAATTTAAGCCACAAAATAACAAATACTAAGATAGAGTGTATCGTTTTATCGTTGAGAAATCTCTCATGACTTTGAGAAATCTTATCAAAATCAACTTCTTGCACAATAAGAGGGATTCTCACATCTATCTCATGGATACTATACATCTTTCACTTTTTTATTTTTACTCTAAGAATATTTTCATTATGTGTACTGGTTTTTAAGTGGGTAATTTTTCAATTTTCCAATCCTATGTCTTGTTAATTCCTCTTCGTCATGGAGGAATTCATATCTTTTCAATCCAACAGCAAGAAATTGCAACAACAAGACTTTCCAATCATATGTCATATTATATAGTACAATTTTCCTTGCTGCATGTTTGGTTAAGTGCCACTTTAATTTGTTGGCCTAAGATTTTGATAAGGATTAGATTATCAGTTGATGTTTAGGTATCTAATGCCATTATGTTCTATGGTCCTTCGACTCACTTTCGCTTGTTTGATTTCTAGTAAAGAATGACTGGAAGTTAGCTTTCATCTCGAAGGAGAAACAACAAAGAAGATTATCTAAGAATTTTAGTCACACTTCTATAATTAATCAAAGTTGGTGAATGTGTAAAAAAAATCCAAGAATACAGAAGGAGTTGTTTTATCCAAAAAAAAATAGAAAATAAGGAAGAAGAAGAATAAGAAAATAAAGCTTAATGCTTAATCGGAAAAAGAATACATAAGGGGGTTCCCTTTCCCATTTAAAAGTTAGGGGCCAAAATTTGATCACGCACAACTCTAGTCCTAAAAAGAATAAGCGGTCGCTGCAAATATAATTCGGCCTAAGAGTCCGGAGTCGAATCTCACAGAGAACTAAGGTTTCACCATAATTGTTCAATATCGCTAAGAAGACAAGCTAGAATAAACTTCTAAGTTATAAAGATTAAGATTCTTATATCTAACTAATTAACTAAGAAACTAAAGCAGTAAATTAACAACTAAAGATACTAAGGGTTGGCGATTAAATTTAGGAGGTCTAGAGTTATGATTTCCCCAAATGTTTGAATCCTTCCCGCTATGTCCCTACAGTTTCGCCTATGTATTCTCTACTGATCGTGAGCACTTTAGGTGCCGTAATTCTCTCTCGAGCAACTACAATAATTTACTAGACATATTCTCTCGAATTTCGCTAGTTGACTTTATCTAAGTGCTCATTATGACCGCATCAAGGCTTTCTTATTTTTATACCTACCTTTAAACCCGTTGTATTGATTTCTCACATACATTAGGAGTGACGTTGTTCAACAACCACCTAAATATGTATCCTTTCTCAAGCAACACATAATAAATAGGCACAGCCAATCGATGGTCATTCAATCAACTGAAATAAGCACGTAGTTGAACAAATAGACAAATTCAAAAGTTAAATGATATTAAAACATAACAAGAATTCATCCTCCAAGAGGTTCCATCAAAACCCTAGATAGCGAATTAGCTAATCATAATAGTATGAATAACTACAATACTAGAATTCATAACCAATCATGGAAATAGGAAGAAGGAAGTGAAAATTTCGTAGAAGAATTCTCCGCCTTGCTCCTATTGTGTCTTTGCCTCCTTAGGTCCAAAGTGTGTCAAAAGTCCTCAAAATATCGTTTTCCATGTATATATAGAAAGTAGGGTCGGGCCCAAATAATTATACCTTATCCTACGCAAAAAGGCCATTTTTTCCCAGACAAAACGTGCGGGGCCGCGCACCTGGAAGGGTGCCCGCGCACTTGACCACACACATTTCACACTTTCTGCCCCATTTGCGCGGTCAGTGCGCGGCCGCGAACTTGCCGCGCACTTTTTACCATGTTCTGTTTAGAATTTGGAAACTTTAAAGGTGTAGATCTTTGAATTAGCTTTCCAACAATATATTGTGGAGCCAATGGAGTTCTCAGAGAAAAGTTACGTGCATTTTACTATATAGTGAGTAATATTCCTACTCGATTCTTCGTTCGTTCTTAACTATCATCCATTGATCCCCGAACACGATCCCGGATTAATTCCTTGGGATTTTACTCAGACTTCAAATCTCCAAATCACTTGAATTCATTCCATAACATCTACATAGCTCGAAATCACTCCTACAAGGCATAAAACACACAACTAGTGCAAAACATTAGCGATTAAAGCTTAAACTCAATTAAAGTGCAGTCAATTAGGGTGTAATAAGAGACTAAAATACGTAATTGTAACATATCATAAATACCCCACACGTAAAATATTTCTCATCCTCGAGTAATCAAACTATACTTTATATAGACATGGCCTTTTAAAATAATTCTCCTAACTCATCACACCAAGAATACTTAAAATAGACTAAGCACAAAAGCGTAACATCTTCACCTCAAGATTTGACTTACAAGTACCACAAATTATTCACAACTCACCCACTTACTCTAACATAGAGGTCACTGACATTACATTTCCCTCATGAATCAAGTGCCCTCACACAACAAAAGAGAGTAGTTCCACACAATTAAATTTAAGAACTCAAGATAGAAAGAATTTCACTCACTCTCAGAAATAACATTCATATGCCACAAAAGATGAACCATAGGCTTGCCCGTAGTGTGCTACTGTACTAATTGAGCTTATTCAGTCTAGGATCAAGTATGACTTTATTTGGTTGTAATGTAGGTGTCACGCCCCGAACCATGGCATGGGCATAACACGACACTCGGTGCCTAACTACATGTGACCGAGCAAACCAACTGTATGGCTGGATCAATGTTGGTTGATTTCCCAATGCACACGCAAGTGTACGTGGTCGACAAGTAATATAGGA